>JARBWK010002359.1:0-15309 GCA_030556195.1 Anolis apletophallus
GGAGAGCGCCCTGTGGTTCCTGCAGTGTCAACGGAACTGCTCCTTCGCTTCTGCAGGGGTGGCGTCATCTGCCTCCCTGAAGCTTCGGGGCTTTCATACTCTCCCTCCTGCCTTGGGACGCGCTATCGTCCGGCCAAAGGAGGGGGGTGGACGTCTCGCCTCTCCCTCTATCTCTCTGGTTTTTCTTCAGGGGGTAATTAATCTTCATGGACAGAGGGCCTTGGTAAGCAGGCGGCTCTTCAAAGGGCAGGTCCCTTCCTGGAGGGGAAACCGGGCAGGCCACTCTTGTTGGGAAGTGGAACGGAGGAGCTAGCGCAGGCTGGGACGCTGCTTTGGCAGACGGATCCGTCCCGCTTGAACCCGCATCTGCTAGCCCTTCTAATTCAAATTGCAAAGTTTGTGGTGATTTTACTGAAGTTGAAACTGGCGCTCCGGGAACAGGAACAAGCTCTGGGCTTGCTGGGAGCGACAGGGCGGGGACAAACTGGATTGGCGCAGCAGGAGGAGGAAGAAGTCTTGGGCTTGCCGGGAATGGCAGGGCGGGGACGATCTGGATTGGTGCGGAAGGAACAGCGGGGACCGCCTCGGAATGCGTCACGGCCGTGGACGTCATCTGGACGGCCGAGCCTGTCCCAATGGTGGGGAACATGGCTGGAGCTTGGGCGGGGGCTCTGGGGCTGGCGTGGAGCGGGGACGCTGGGGCTGCTCCCCAGGCTCCGGTTGGGGCAATAAACCTCTCTCTCTCTCTCCTTCTTAGCGGGAGGAGTTCTTCTGGCTCCGCTTGGAGCACCGGAGGACTTTTCTCCACTTTTCTGTTTGCAAAGCAAATCTTCTTTTCACGACACTTTGGGCCAGCCCACCACACCCCCTCTGCAACCATTCGCTCCCACGCCGCGGAGTAAATCCATTGATCATTTGGATGTACTGCGTGGCAATAATCTGCAAGTCTTTGACACTTATACTTAGAAGAGGGAAACTCGTGACAACTGTGAAGTAGGGTGAAAAACAAAAAGGTTTATTATCTTTCACCAGCTGGTGGGTATTTGCCAACAGAACACGGCTGTAGATAGGGGCAAAAGACCCCGATACATTTCATACAAAGGCATTTATACTCGTAATGGAGTCCATCCAGTTAAACCCACCCCTTCTTCATGGTTAAAACAATCATAATTGGCTGGTGATTACTGTTGTTACATGACATTTCATTAATCCAATAAACACTATATAAATCATTTGCATCATGTCTCTGTCATCACTAGAAATGAGAACAATAGCCTTCTATAAACATTCTTTCTCACAGTGCAAGCTATCAATTTTAGCCTCTCTCTGTTCTTTCTTGCAACTTTTTAGTTCCGGGCTTCCTGCCAGCAGTGAAGGTAGAACTTTTGCCATGCGCATTGGTGTTTTCCATTCACATTAAGAATCCCATTAACTTTCATAGCTCAAACTGCACTGTATTCCCACTCATCTAGCATATATAGTATAACTTGGCACAGAGTGGATTAAAATGCATTTAATCAGGGTGTTAGTCTTCTATAACATGTGCCTTACTGATTATTGGCACCAAAACCCTCTTTTTCAGAGTTGACACGCATGTAGCATCACTTTCTGACTGTACTTTTTATGCTCGGAAAAGTACCAAACCTGCTTCAAAATGACTATTCTTCTTACATTTTGAAGAAAGTTCAAACTCCACCGCCGTTTCTAAGGCTGAAGGGGTGTGACTCAAATGACTAATCTTCTACTGTTTTGAAGAAAAACACACTTTCAAACTCTCCGGCCATTTATAAGGCTGAAGGGATGTGACTCTAATGACTAAGCTTCTTCTGTTTCACGGAAAACACACTTTTTTTAAAACCCCAGCCGTATACAAGGCTGAAAGGGTGTAACTCGAACGACTAAACTTCTTCTGTTTAAAAGACAATGCGCTTTCCAACTCCCCACCCATTTATAGGGCTGTGAGGGTGTAACTCAAACTACTAATCTTCATCTGTTTAAAAGAAAATGCGCTTTTCAAACTCTCCAGCCGTGTAAGGCTGAGAGGGGGTAACTCAAACGATTAATATTTTTCTGTTTTAAGGTAAAACACACTTTTCCATACTCTCCAGCCTTATATAAGGCTGAGAGGGTGTAACTCAAAACTAGTCTTCTTATGTTGTAAAGAAAACGCGCTTTCAAACTCTCCAGCCGTTTATCAGGCTGATAGGATGCGACCCAACGACTAACCTTCTGCTGTTTTAAAGAAAACGCGCTTTTTGAACTCTCCAGCCGGGTAAGGCTGAGAGGGTGTGACTCAAACGACTAATCTTCTTTTGTTTTAAAGAAAACACACTTGCAAACTCTCCAGCCATTTTTAAGGCTGAGAGGGTGAGACTCAAACGACTAATCTTCTGTTTTAAAGGAAATGTGCTTTCAAAATCACCAACCGTTTATAAGGCAGAGAGGGTGTGCCTCAAATGACTAATCATCTTTTGTTTTTAAGAAAACGCGCTTTTCAAACTCTCCAGCCATTTTTTAAGGCTGAGAGGGTGTGACTCGAATGATTAATCTTCTGATGTTCTAAAGAAAAAGCACTTTTGAAAATTTCCAGCCATTATAGTGCTGAGAGGGTGTGACTCAACGATTAATCTTCTTATGTTTTAACGAAAATGTGCTTTTTAAAAAAATTAATCTCCAGCCGTTTAAGGCTGAAAGGGTGTGACTCAAACGATTAATCTTCTTATGTTGTAGAAAAAACCCGCTTTTCAAACTCTCCAGCCATTTTTTAAAACTGAGAGTGTGATTCAAACAACTAATCCTCTTGTACTTTAAAGAAAACGCGCTTCTCACTCCAGCCGTTGTAAGGCTGAGAGGGTGTAACTCAAACAAATAACCTTCTTACGTTTTAAAGAAACACGCTTTTCAAACGCCCTAGCCGTTTATAAGGCTGAGAGGGTGTAACTCAAACGACTAATCTTCTTACGTTTTAAAGAAAGTGCACTTTTCAAATTCCCAAGCCGTTATAAGGCTGAGAGGGTGTGACTCAAACAACTACTCTTCCTATACTTTAAAGAAAACACGCTTTCCACTCTCTGGCCGTTTTAAAGGCTGCGAGTGTGTGACTCGAACGACTAGACCTTTTATGCTTTAAAGAAAGTGTGCTTTTCAAACTCCCTAGCCGTTATAAGGCTGAGAGGGTGTAACTCAAACAACTAATCCTCCTATGTTTTAAAGAAATTGCGCTTTTCGAACTCCCTAGCACTCTGAAAATCTGGGATCAAAGCAGCAGAGCGACAGACGCAGCTGCCCGTGGAATATAGGATGATCAATGCGATCGTCCCTGACTTAAATAAATAATTTACGCCCATCGTCTATTCACCTTACAGGTCTTAGGTATTATGTTGATAAACTCGCCAAGGCTGAGAGCTCACAGAGGCTAAGGTGTGCATCCTACACTAATCTTCTTATGGTCCTTTAAGGAAACTGTTTTACAGATTACTATTATTCCAACTCTCCCGCCTCCCAAGGCTGAGAGGATGTGCCTATTCACTAATCTTATGTTTTAAGAAAAATTGTGCTTCCAACTCTCCAGCCTCCACCAATGCTGAGAGGGTATACCTTTCCACTGATCTTCTTATGCTTTTTGAAGCGAACCGTGCTTCCAACTCTCCAGCCTCCACGAAGGCTGAGAGGGCGTGCCCTTCCACTGATCCTCTTATGTTTTATAAGAAAACTGCGCTTCCAGCTCTCCAGCCTCCACGAAGCCTGAGAGGGTGTGCCTTTAAACCAATCTTCTTATGCTTTGGAAGAAAACTGTGCTTCCAGCTCTCCAGCCTCCACAAAGGCTGAGAGGGTGTGCCTTTCTACTGATCTTATGTTTTAAAAAGAAAACTATGCTTCCAAGACTGAGAGGGTGTACCTTCCCGCTAATCTTTTTATGTTCTTTAACAGCGAACATGTGTCCCACTCTCACACCTCCACAATGGCTGAGGGTGTGTCCATCCGACTAAACTTCCTATGTTTTAATGATAAAAAGTATGTTACCCACTCTCCAGCCTCAAAGGCTGAGAGGGTGTACCTCATACTACTGATCTTCCTCTATTCTATAAGAAAAACTGCGCTCCCAACTCTACAGCCGCTACGGAGGTTGAAGGGGTGTGCTTTATGTTCTGTTAGGGAAATATGGTTTTCCAAGCTCGCCAGCTACTTAAAAGGCTGAGAGGTTGTGTCTCATAAGGCTGCTCTTCTTAAGGTCCTTAAAAGAGTAATGTGTTTCTCAAACTCTTAAAAGAAACTGCCTCCTTCAAAATCTCCCAATGGGAGTTTGAGTGAATGTGCCTACTACAATTTACCTTCCTGCGGTCGCAAAGATCTCAAGCGTAACTAACTCTCGAGCTTGGCACAAGGCCGCGAGAGAATGCACCATACCACCCACCTTCTTGAGGTCTTCAATAAAATCTCATTCTTTAAATAAATTCTCGTATGTTTCAATTCACCAGCCCCTCCCCAGGCTAATAAAATGCACAGTATACAATTTGTCATTGTTAAGTGAATACACCACTCAACACTCTCATTAACATCCATAGTAAGGTCCTTTGGAGTCTCCATTTATATCCGAAATCGATTAGTCCTTTTTGTATCGGACCTATGCTGTTATTCATTAATAATATTACTCACTTACCCTTATACACCGTTCTAAGTGGCATAATGTGTAGATAACCATATATCAACTGGTTATCCCCTATTGCTACCCGTCTAATCATCATGTAAACATTTCCCACTGATTCAATCAACATTCAATAAAATATTTATTTATTCAATTTATAATACTTGGTATATATATAACCATTTCCCATTATCATTTATTTATTATTAAAATTGTGCTTTATAATTGTGAGCACCGGATCACCTTCAAAGTGTTGGTCCTCACCTTTAAGGCCTTACACGGCCTGGGGCCAGCGTATTTGAGGGACCGTCTCACCCCATATTGCCCTCCGAGATCACTTCGGTCTGAGGACTCCAATCTCCTGGAGATACCTTCAGCTAAACTCGCAAGGCTGACTGCTACCCGCCGGAGGGCGTTCTCTGTCATAGCACCTACGCTGTGGAACACCCTCCCGGCCGGAACTCGGGCTATGAAGGACTTGCTCCCGTTTAGACGGGCCTGTAAAACATACCTGTTTAAGCAGGCCTTTGGTGAGTAAGTCCTGCCCATGCCCCGCCATCTATTCGTTCTTCTGAGGATGATGTGCTATTCATTGTTTTAACTGTGTTATTAATTACTATACTGCTGTTGTTTTTAATTGTTTTTAACTGCTTATTGCCTGTATTTTACTGTGCCCTTCGGCTCCTGTAAGCCGCCGCGAGCCTCAGGGAGTCGGTGGCATAGAAGCCCGAATAATAAAATAAATAAATAAAATAATTCCTAATGTCAATTCATTCAATTTATTTCCTCCTCTTTAACAATTGTCCAACTTATTGTCCCACTTACTCGTCCTTATGACACACAAAATGGCCGCCGTAACCCATGAAGGGCAGGCGCCATATGGCGTAGATGGCAGCCACGGCAATAGAAGGGGAGGTAGCCCAACATTTGCCTCCCCACTTAATGTGGTATCTTTATCTCCGACTTGACAAATGTAACTGTATTTTGGGCTGCCAAGGTCAACAGCAGGCTACACTTAAAGGTCGAGCACCCACCTCGACCGGGGCGGGCCTCGAACTCATGACCTACTGATCAGAGAGATCTTATGCAGTTGACCCTTAGCTAGCTGCGCCACATTCCCGGTGCTAACAAACTAATAAATAGGGGGGGGGGGGCAATGGCGGAAGGCCGAGCCACCCAGCTTCCTGTAACTACGACTTCTAATACATCAGGATTTGTCCCACAGGCAAAGGCCATACGAATAGAAAATGCCAGGCCTTGCCTAAATATTGAGTGAAAATTACAAGGTTCTTTTCTTATATATTCTTGTTATAATTAATAGTAATTCATGTGGCATAGGAAGGCCGATGGCAAGCCCCCTTGCAGGTTCCTAAAACTATGTAGACAGCCCAGCTACCCATTGGTAACCTGGACCGGCCTCGAGCTCATGACCTTCAGATCCATATGGATAATTTGTGCACATGCTATATAATGGGGCCTAGTGAGGCTGAAAAGCCAGCTGCCACCAGCGTGGCCCCAGGCATCTGCCACAAAATGGCGCCAACAAAACTGCGAACGAAGGAGGGTGGAGGGGAGAGCAACGGCCATGTGGCCAACATGGCGCCTCCCTGAACTGGTGCCTCTCCAAACCGAAAGGGAAAGAGGGGGAGGGGCCGGGCACAGGAGCTACCCGGCCAGCACCCAGGCAAACAGGCCCAGACAGGGCGATGGTGGCCCGGTAAAGAGGCAGCATCCGCCTCTCGCCTGGGCACTGCGCGGCTTGCCCCACCATCGAGCGGTAGCCAACACACGGCGAAAAGTGGGAAGGGGACCAGCCTCGGCCGCATGGCCTCACCCCAGACAGGGGCGACAAGCCCAAAGCTCCCATCCCCCCAGGACTCGCGGCAAGGCCCAAGGAGACCAGCCCCGGTCTCCTCCGGGCCCCGGTCTCCTCCAGCGGCCCGCAGCAAGCAAAGGGAAGCGGGCAAAGGTTAAAGGCCCAGCCACCTGGCCTCCAGCTCTCCACCCCCAAAAGGAAGCCCTCCCCGCCGACGAGGCCATGCGGGGAAGCGAGGGCCCAGCGCCGTGGCCCAGCCGGCGGCGCGGGGAATAGCCCGCAACTCCCCATCATTGACGGGAAGCGTGGACCCTTCAGAGGGGGGGGGACAAGGCCCAGATCAGAGCTCACCTGACGGAGGAGATCGACTGTCTCCTCCGAGTGCAGAGCTCCGAATGAGCTCTCAGGAGGCTGGCCTTCCCAAGGGCAGGCCACGCCCCCTGCCTTAAAGAGGTTCCAAAGAACCTCCTCTTTCCCCGGGGGAGGGGGCAAAATCCTCTCCCTCTTTAGCTTTGCTACGAGGGAAATCCTGATGTTGCATGTTCCAGAGGAGGCAAACCAGACAATCTATACATCAACACTGACAAAGAAACAACACTGTTTATCCACAAGCGTAAAGAAATTACTTATATTAGAAACAAACACTTTCTCATTTTTTTATTTTCCAGATCACCAGATTGGGCCACAGCAACACATGGCAGGGGACAGCTAGTTATTTATAAATAATCCGAATGAATATTGCTAAACTTGGCTTCCTGAATGAAACATACATGCACGAGAACATCTTTGAGTCAGGATCTTCTTAACAGATGACTGCATGCCACCTCCACTATCAGTAGTAGTGTGCTTTTGTGCATCAGTCAAGGCAAGCATGTAGCCAGGGGGGCTAAGGGGCTTCAGACCCCCTGAAATTCTCAGGGTGGTCCGCGAAAAGGCCTTACTGGTACATTATTTAAACTCTTATGTTTATTCATATCATGATCTGATCACCATGCTCATTATATCCCACATTAATGGGGTTATTGGGATAACAATACAAAAGGTTTGCTAGGGTAGACCCTCTTCCACCCAGTCTCAGCCCCGAACCAAACTCAGCCCCCCTGAATCAAAATCCTGGCTACGGCCCTGAGTCAAAGGGTATGAGGAAACAAGGTACAGAATGCAGTTATATTTGTCCTTGTTGCCAATAGGCAACTACAGTTTGAACAGAACATTGGTTTAGCAGGCATGGGCAAACTTTGGTCCTCCACGTGTTTTGGACTTCTATGAGTCCTTTTGGGGAGAGAGGGTAAGCTATAAAAAAAGTCTTAATATAATATTATTATTATTACTCAACTCCCACAATTTCTAACAGCCAGTAAGCTGACTGGGATTTCTGGGAGTTGAAGTCCAAATCACCTGAAGGGCCAAAGTTTGCCTATGCCTGGTTTAGAGGGATCTTGCCACAATGTCTTAAGATTCAGTGGCCATGGTTCGATCAAATGGAATTTTTGGATCAACTATTTTGGAAGCAAATATTTAGAATTCTCTGCTGGTGAGCTCTAGAGCTTCAACAGATTACAAATACCAGGATCCCATGGGATGCAACCTTGGCAGGGAAAATGGTATCCTTTTGTTATAGTTATTTAGTTTGAAAGTGCTACATATTTGGTCTGATCCAGCATGGCTCTTTTGATGGGCTTATGATATGTTGCATTTGAGTCCCTTTTATTACTCTCAGAGGGTTTACCTGGGATGGTCCTCATTTGATCCCTAGTCAAGTTTCATTTCTTCCCTAGGATACCATGTTTCATGTGTAGCCATGGGGAGATAAGAGCATTGGCCTCCCAATTTAAATTCTGGTCCCTGCACACAATACATTTTTTTTGGTCCTTAAATTTATAGCATTGTAGCAATGTCATTCAGTTGAGCATTTACAAATACATTTTAGATATCCAAAGAAAACTGGCTTTGCTAAATTACCAAGAGAAGGAAAATGGGGGTAATAGAAGAGTTCTGGGTTGTTGTTTTTTAAATAACCAGTGTCTCGGCATCATCAATGCCAGAAACTACAAAGGTCATCTATGGACCAAGAAACCATGGCATACAGCCTCTACACTTATCAGATGAAACCAAACTTCTGAAGGACAAAAAATCAATTGCGCTAAGTTGGAATGCAAAGCCTCCCGAATCGCAGCTCCAATGTGGCCAAAGAGGTTCTCTCACAAATCCTACAACAACAAACCAGGGATGAGCTTGCAGCACTGCCTAGTTTGGAAAAAGTCAGCAATGCCATCAACCAACAAAAAAATAAGAAAGCCAGCGGACTGATGGGATCCCTGCTGAAATCTTTAAAAGAGGAGAGTCTGAGCTCATTGAAAAAGTATGGGTGATCGAGAAAATCCCAGCAGATTTCAAGGATGCCACCATCATCACCCTCTTCAAAAAAGGGGAAAGAACAGACTGAGGAAACTATCGAGGTATTTACCTTTTAACCTCTGCTGGGAAAATCCACACAGGAATCCTTTCAAACCACCTTCTAACTCTCTCAGGAGCAGGGGCGGATTTACCATTAAGCAAAGTAAGCACCCGCTTAGGGCGCCACGTAGTCAGGGGCGCATCTGGCTGCCAGGTTCCACGCATGTGCCATTGCTGCGGAGGGACTCCAGCTGGACTGAGACGCCAATCGCCCAAAATGCTCCGGCTCCGTCCCGGCTGCAAAAAGTTCCTCCTTTTCGGCCTCACTTAGGGCGATTGGTATCTCGGTCCATCTGGAGTCCCTCCGCAGCAATGGCGCACACGCAGAACTAGCTGGCCCAGCGCATGCGCGCCCGGCGTGCATGCACACGCTCCACAAGGCCGGAGAGCGAGGGGGCGCCAAAATAATGTTCGCTTACCATTTTAAATTACCTTAATCTGGCCCTGCTCAGGAGACACCCTCCCAGAGTCCCAGAACAGCTTGCGCCCCTCCAGAGGAACAGAGGACATGATCTTCACTGCATGACAGCTCCAAGAAAAATGCAGGGAACAAAATCAACCACTGCACATGGCATTCATTGACTTTGCAAAGGCATTCGATACAGTGAATCGCAGTGTTCTCTGGACCATCCACCAAAAAATCGGGTGCCCTAACAAATTTGTGAACATCCTGCGGCTCCTCCATGATGACATGATGGCAACAGTCTTGGACAGCAATTGCTCCCAAAGTGACCCATTTAAGGTGGAATCAGGTATCAAACAGGGATGTGTTATTGCCCCAACTTTATTTTCCATCTTCATCGCTATGATACTTCACCTTGTTGATGGGAAACTTCCCACCGGAGTGGAAATCATCTATCGGACAGATGGCAAGCTATTTAACCTCAGCAGACTGAAAGCCAAAATCAAGGTTACAACAACATCTATTATATAAATGGGTTCATGTCATGTGATGTATACCTCAAACAAAGAAACCATACAATGCAGAAACACAATACTTGCCAACAGAAATAGGCCTCAAGCAAGGTACGTTTGTAGCAAAGAAACTTCCCCCCCC
Organism: Anolis apletophallus; assembly: GCA_030556195.1. Classification (NCBI taxonomy): domain Eukaryota; kingdom Metazoa; phylum Chordata; class Lepidosauria; order Squamata; family Anolidae; genus Anolis; species Anolis apletophallus. The sequence continues at coordinate 9,976 of JARBWK010002359.1, forward strand.
AAAACCTAAAAGGCCCCCAAAACGAGTAAAAATAAAACTACATTTACCAGCATCCTCCGGGGCAGCCAAAGACTCACCCAGCCTCTACATTCTGAACAACATGATTGGCTGCCAATAAGGGCGGATTTGCATAACTGCTGCACTGGCCAGCCAACATGAAAATTCCGATCCATACTAAACTGCCAAAACAGAATGAGGAAAAGGCCTGAGCCAATCCCCAACACAAACACCCAAATCACTTCCAACCGACAATTTACACCCCAAAAAATCACAGACCACGCCCAAAATTGACAGTAAGGCTTCATTAACTTGATTTCCCTAACTAGCCCTCACTTACTGGGAAGCTGTTTACGCTCTAAATTGACAGTAAGACTTCATTAACTTGATTTCCCTAACTAGGCCTCACTTACTGGGAAGCTGTTTACGCTCTGAATTGACAGTAAGGCTTCATTAACTTGATTCTCCCGACTAGGCCTCAGCTCATGGGACATTGTGTATGGCCTGAATTTACAGTAACCTACCTTGGCACACAGAGCCCCGACCATGCATGATGGGACTTGAAGTACCACCATGGAAAATGGGATTTGTAGTACTTCAAAACCCATCATTCCCCACAGACCACTGTGGCCCAGAACCAAGACCAATAAAGACCCAACTTGGCACACCATGCCCCCATGACCCACACTCCATCCAACTGCAGTTTAGAGGAGGGCACACCGTGGATGATTGGACTTCCTCGCATCTCCTAAAAAGGGCACAGCAACGCGTGCCGGGTACAGCTAGTCTATTATATAACTCCAGTATGATGATGACAATGTCGTCTGTGCGCATTCAGAAGAAGAAAACCAATGTGCTCTTCCAGCAGTCACCAGCCAATCAATCTCCAATCTCCAATGCCAGAAATACAGCTTAATGGTGCAACATTAGAAAATGTTGATCATTTCCACTACCTTGGAAGATGCAGATCAAGAATAGGGCTCCACAGTCACTTATCTGTAAGTCCGCCCACCACCAGTACACTGACCTTGGAGGACCATCATCCTCGGACTACAAGGGATCACCTAAATAAGTAAAGTAAGCTAGAAATGAGTAAAATGTCATGCCAAAATTCCTATTTGATGCATCAGTGATTCATTTTGCTCTCCTGTAGCTACAACCCTGCTGTGCTGGTGTCCTTACAAGTTCAAGGGAATGCACAAAAGTTAATCCTGTCCCTTTAAGGAGATCACTGTGTTCCTGAAAGGACTGTAATTCTTTTCTTCTTCCAAATTTCACATGTGCTTTCTGGACCTGGCTCCCCAATTACATCTGTTAACTAACATAGTTTTTGCAGAACTTCCTAGCGGGCCATCGATAAAGCACAAAGCTGCGTAGTATATCAGGTTTCCCTGAAAGCTTTGGGGAAAGCCTTTGGACAACGGTTTACGCCCCACTCATTCTAGCGTGCTGTTCTCTCTCCCCACACCTCCCGTTGTTGCAATAAATCTATTGAAGATAAGCGATTAAAAGGGCGGTTTTAAAAAGAAGTATCTGAGTGCAACAGAAAAGGGTCGAGATAAAAGTTCCAGGCACCTTTTTCTCATCTGATTTGCTCTGTATAGGATATCTATTAGAATTAGGTCACTGTCTGTGCATTTCTTTGCTCTTCTCTATTCGCCATATTAACCTTTATGTTTTCAGGCTCTGCCCTACAGCTTTAAACATGTGAACTTTTCACTTCTCCTTCCAGACATGCCTTCTATCGGATCCAATTTTCTCAAGAAGAAGCCCTGCTCACAATGGTGGATGAACTCGATTTTCAGGCAGCTTGGCCTGTCTTTCAAATGGCACTTCAAGCAAACAGCTTACAGGAAAGACAAAGCTGCAGAATAAACCAACTGTGAAATGCTTCGTAACAATAAGAAGGTGATATTATATGTCAGACTTTAAATTAAAGGATTGGGACAGCTGGTTCATCTCATTGCTAGGAAAAAAAGAACATTGGGGAAATATACATTAAGACAAAGAGATGGGAGATGGGATGATGGATGGAATCTCAAGTTCTGTTCAGGAAATGATAGTCAAAAATCATGTGGCGTTGCAAAAGGTCTACACATTTTGCAAGGTTACTGAACACAGTTTCATATATGTGTGAGGAGCTTTGGATAGCGTAGAATTGCTCTGGTGGACATACATAGATAAGTGTTATCTTTAAACTTCTGGTGCAATACAATGGTCAATTTCTGTTGGACGTTCTGCTAGAAGTTGACTATAGAATTGCTTTGTAAGCCTTGAGAGAAACTTCTTTAGAAATGTTCTAGGTCCTTCAGAGCATTTGTATGGCGTGTGTGGCGCCCCGCCAGGGCCAAAAAGGGGGCTTTAAAAGGATGGACGAACGCTATAGACCCTGGGGGTTACGTTCTAGCCTTCCCATGTACAAGAGAGTTTCTCTAAGCAATGAGTTCAGGATGGGTGAACTCAAAACAAGTTTATTTAATAACAACCAGTAAAAATGCTGGTAGCTCAAAAAGCTTGCTGTTGGTTGCTAGAAAAGGTCCTTTGAGAAAAGGGATTGTGTTCACTTGCCTTTTGCAGAGTGAAGGTGCCTTTCTTTGGTTCCAGGTTTCCTGTTGCTCCTCTGGCACACGAAGTCCTTGGGTCCCCAGAGATTACAGTCTTTGGGTGAAGGGCTGGCCTTCCTATTACTGTAATCTTGGTTTGAGAGCATTGGATAGGCTATACGTATAAGGTGCTTTGTCTGAGCGGTGGCTCCAGATTTCCGCCTGCTTCGTCTGTGTGCTCTCCTGGAAAGGTGGCAGAAAGGAAGTTCAACCTCCCAGGTAAACTCAGGAAGGGGAGGGGTTCAGGGTGGTAATGCCAGGTTGGCACCAAACACAACTCCTCCCATCACAGTCCATATGGCTAAACAATAGGACAAAGGCCCATGCAGGTAAAGGGCAAACAGATACCCAATATAGATACAAAAACAAGCCCCTGGGGGCACAATAGTGTGCTTCTCCTGGAAGCCTAAGACACCATTACTTTCAGATAAGCTAATTAGATCGAATCATTCTGCCAGTGTGAATGTGTAACTTCCTTCTTTGCACATGGCTCCAACATGCATGAAAGTGGTGAAATGTGAAATCATTTGGATATTTCCTTTGTGTACTTTGAGAAATGTGAAAAATTCACACATTTAAGACATTAGCACAGAACCAGATGTAGGCTTTACTCCAGTGTTTCTCCACCTTCCTAATGCCACAACCCCTTAATACAGTTCCTCATGTTGTGGTGACACCCCAACCATAAAATTATTTTTGTTGCTACTTCATAACTGATTTTGTTACTGTTATGAATCAATAATGTAAATATTTGATATGCAGGATGCAGTTTCATTCACAGGACCAAATTTGGCACAAATACCTGATATGCCCACATTTGAATACTGGTGGGCTTGGGGGGAGGGGGATTGATTTTGTCATTTGGGAGTTGTCGTTGCTGAGATTTATAGTTCATTTTCAATCAAAGAGCACTCTGAACCTCACCAATGATAGAATTGGGCCAAATTTCCCACACAGAACCCCATGACCAACAGAAAATACTGAAGGGATTTGGAAGGAATTGACAGTTATTTATGGGAGATGTAGTTCACCTACATCTGGAGAGCACTGAACCCAAACAAAGATGGATCTGTAACAAATTGGGCACAAATACCTGATACGCTAAAATTTGAATACTGGTGGGCTAGGGGAGTGGGATTGATTTTGTCATTTGGATGTTATAGTTGCTAGGATTTATAGTTAACTTACAATCAAAGAGCACTCTGAACCCAGCCCACAATGGGTCTGCATCAAATTTGGCAAACTACTACATGGCCAACATTGAATACTGGTGGGGTTGGGGTGGCCAATCACAGCAGGAGGAAGGCTTTTGGTGGGAGGATTTGCCATCTGTTTCCAAAAAGGAAGAGAAGGACAAGATATGCTTTCTGATGGTCTTTTGAAACCCCTTGCGAATACCCCCAGGGGTCCCAATACCTAGGTTGAGAAATGCTGCTTTAGTCAGTGGGAAGAAATGTGTACAACTGGAACCTATGCACAAAACATGAAAAAATTGAAATATGACATAGAGAAATTTATAAATTTTAAAGAATGTGCTCTTCTAGGTGATTTTGAAATATGATTTCCATACACCTCCACTATTGGTTGTGTTAGCTACTACTAATGCAAACTGGGACCAAATGTATGTTGGACTTCTTTTATCCACCACTAGTATAGAAAACTTGATTTTTTGAAACAGAGTAATATAAAATAGTTTTTTTTCTTGGCTTTTCTTTGCAAACGAAGATTCAGGAAGGACTCATCCCATGCTTTCTACAAGCGCGTTGATGACTAAGAAGGCCAATCCGAGATAGGCAAGTCTGGTTGCAGAAAGCACAGCTGAAAGTCTCCTTGGGTGAGGTTGTTTCAAGTTGCTTTTTACATTGTCATTTCTCTTCCAGACTTGTTCGTGTTTTCTCGAAAGAGGCCGCAGCATTGTGGATAGTGCATTTCCATGCCTCCCGATGTGAGGCCAGGGTGGACCATTGTTGGTGATCAATCTTGCCAAGCCTGAGATGTTGTTTCAGGGAGTCCTTATATCTCTTTTGGGGGGCGCCTCTCTTGTGCTGACCCGTGGCGAGTTCCCCATAGAGTAGTATCTTTGGGAGGCGGTGGTCCTCCATCCTAGAGACGTGCCCTGCCCAGCGCAGCTGAGTTCTCAATAGCATGGCCTCAATGCTGGTGATCCCTGCTTGCTCAAGGACAGCAACATTTGTCACATAGTCAGTCCAGTGTATATTTAGGATTGTGCAAAGACAACGCTGATGAAAGCGTTCAGGGAGTCATAGGTGTTGGCGGTAGGTGCCCCATGTTTCAGACCCATATAGGAGAATAGACAGTACGATAGATACTTCCAAATGCACTATATGCCTTTGCTAATCTGTGATCTGTCTCTTTATCAATCTTGGCATCTGAAGAGATCTGAAGGTAGGTGAACTGCTGAATGGACTTAAGCACAGATTTGCCATTGCTGACGTGAGGATGATGGTGTTAATTATTAAGGCTCATACAATTGTTGTTGTTGGTTTATAAAGTGCAATCAAATGTGCATGGTTCTTTACAAAGAAAAAAACCAACAACTAAAACTGCACAAAAACAATTGGAAAACAAATAATCCCAACAGGGTGCAAAGCCTCCCAACAAATAACCCACAGCCAAAAGGACATTGACCAATATTACATGATCAAAATGTACAAGACTACAATACATGCTTAAACTAAAATTCCTTAGGAAAATAAATAAAATGTTTTGAATT
>JARBWK010002360.1:0-15305 GCA_030556195.1 Anolis apletophallus
AAAAGAGATAATTCATGCTGTATTTAATGTGATGGGCACAGATTGGCTTGTATGTTTGGCTGACGGTTCATATAACAGAATTACCAACAATTAACAACATCCTTTTTATCCTCCTTGTAGGTGAATCTCTTTTCCTCTTGAACATTGTTGGGTTTTGATAACCAAGCTCAAAGTTACCCACCAGGCAGAATCCAATTTGTACATGAAGGCTGTCAGAGCTACCCTCATATTGGTGCCACTTCTTGGCATTGAATTTGTACTGGTTCCCTGGCGACAGAGAGGCCGCATCGCGGAAGAGGTTTATGACTATGTGATGCACATCCTTACGCACTATCAGGTATCCTGTCTCAAGAGGCCTGTGCAGTTGACAGATCAGAAATGCCAGCCATATGAGGGATAGGCATATTTTAATCAACTCCTTCTCGAAACATCAGCTGTGAGCCTTCAAAAATGTCTTTCAGCCTTTCATTTTGTTTAAAATACTTGGCCACATATTCTCAAGTTGAAATCTGATGAGCACTTGTTTTTCCTGTGGAAGGATACCCATGCCCAGAAATTGATCTTTATCGCAGGCTCATTGATGGTTACTTTTATATTTTGTTATAATGTTGGTGTTTTATTCTGTTTTATGTTGCTGTTTAAGTATTTAAATGTGCTATATTTTAACTATGTTGATCAGGCTTGTCCCTATGTAAGCCACTCCGAGCCCCTTCGGGGAGATGGAGGAGGGGTACAAAAATAAAGTTGTTGTTGTTGTTATAGAAAATGAATAAATATATGTGCATACATGTTCTTTGCCACACTTGCAAGTTAGCCCCATTGCTTGGCATTTTGGCGATGGCACTAAAAACAACGTTTTCCAGGCCCAATTGGCTGTTGCTTTGGCACAAAAACAGCCCTTCTTGGTGATAGATGTGATAGTGTTGTGCTGCCAACGCAATCTGGAAATAAGAGTCAAATCCAAACTCAGGGCACTTCTGGGGGGGTACTGTTTTCTATAAAGGATTTTTCATATGTAAGCAAGGGAACATCCTACTGAGATGCTTTATTTATCTTTTTTAACTTTTGCATATCTTTTTAATGGTTTTATGCTGGGTTTTGTTGGCAAATTTAATTCTTTTAAAATGTTATGCCTTTTAATTGACTCTCACTGGGAGCTGCCATGCTTCCCATTTGGGGAAAAGATGGCATTACAAATTAATAAGCTAGTACAGTGTATTGTTGAAGGCTTTCATGGCTGGAATCACTGGGTTGCTGTGAGTTTTCCAGGCTGTATGGACATTTCCAGAAGCATTCTCTCCTGATGTTTCACCCATGTCAATGGCAGGCATCCTCAGAGGTTGTGAGGTCTGTTGGAAACAAGGACAAGTGGAGTTTATATATCTGTGGAATGTCCAGGGTGGGGAAAAAACTCTTGTTTGTTTGAGGCAGATGTGAATGTTGCAGTTGACCACCTTGATTAGCATTGAATGGCCTTGCAGCTTCAAGGTCTGGCTTCTTACTGCCTGGGGAATCCTTTGTTGGGAGGTGTTAGAAGCCGGATGTTGAAGCTGCAAGGCCATTCAATGCTAATTGAGGTGGTCAGTTGCAACATTCGTATCTGCTTCAAACTGACAAGAGTTCTTTCTCCCACCCTGGACATTCCACGGATATATAAAACCCACTTGTACTAGTTTCCAACAGATCTCACAACCTCTGAGAATGCATGCAATAGATTCATGTGAAACGTCAGGAGAGAATGCTTCTGGAACATGGCCATACAGTCTGGAAAACTCACAGTGACCTTGTACAGTATGTTATCCCTGTCTGTCTGTCTGTCTGTCTGCCTCTCTATCTGTGTGTGTGATGTAAAGCTATATATTAAATAATTAACTGTTTTTCTGATTTATTTTGCAGGGCTTGCTTGTGGCGACAATTTTCTGCTTCTTTAATGGAGAGGTATAGTAACTGATTTATTTTCTTTTAGTAGTGATTTGAGCAACTGATTTGCTGATTTGAAATAAAATTAATCCTGAAAGTTTTACAAAAACCTATCCACTTACATAGATAGGGAATTGCAGCTTAATGTAGTTTGCACACATTCTAGAGTTCACACCAACTTCCTATGAGACCAGCTTTGTGGAGCCTTTGTGTTAACAGGACTAGGCAGCATCCGGTCTGCATATGTTGTTGAACTTCCACTACAATCAGACATGTCTAGCACAGCCAATAATAATGTTCATTGGCCTCTGAACTAGAGATTCGTGATGGCTTCCAAAGTTGAAATGTAATTAAACTATCAGTAGTATTAACAGTCTTCTCTAATGTTGTCAAAGCCCAGGAGGCCCATATGGGAGAATATGCCCTTTTGGAGAACCTGAATCAAAGCTGTATAGGGTTTTAAAGGTTATATCCAGTATTTTAAATTGTGAAGTGATGACGTTAAGGAAGAATCCTCACCAACAACAGAAGGAAATCTTTTAACAACGCAGATTTTGCAACTTTTTATTCCTGATGACAGTTGTTCTTGGAAGAGATGGGTTTCATGTACATTTCACCAAGGTCCCTAGTAAATCAAGTTTCCTGTCGCACAGGTGGCCTGCCATATTGTATGAACGGAAACTATTGTAAAACAGAACATCCTTCCAAAGCAGTGGATAAACAAACATGGGCATCGTGTGCCTTCATCTATTTTATCCAATGTATTTTTAACCAAGGTAGAGAAGCTGGCTGAACTTTGTTCAGGAAACACTTTTTTTTCCAGCTGCTTGTGGAAATGTGAATCAATGTTGCTGACTGAAAATTCCTGCTACAGTAAGCCAATGCATAGTTTGAGTGTATTTTAGTATCAGGAGTAGCAACAGACATTGGTCAACATGTCTACAAAATATTGATTGACCGCATTATATAATAGTCTTTTGAGCTGTTCTTCTGGGTTCCAGGCCTACTTAATTTCCGATACTAAGCTACAGCATTCTCAATACTTGCATTTACTTTCCAGATTTGTGGTGGTTGTGGGAAAAATATTACTTGGGATAACTATAGAGCTTGGAATATTAGATGTAAAATTAATTAAGTGTGCCTTCGATTAAGCGGCTCACTAGTAATTTTCCTATCACCACTGAGTTTATCATGCCCCTTATATGATCTACCTCAACATGATTTATGATAGTATTTCCTGCCCATTTGGTGCACTTTTCTGGTGCTTCTGTAAAATGTATCGCACTCACTGAAATTGTACCTCAGCTAATTTTTCTTGCCAGCCATATTGCTCTTATGTTGTCTACAATAATGTTGTATTGCTTTTAACTGATCTTTTTTAATTGGTAAGTGTTTTCTTCTGTGTTTTACTTGTCTTTTGGGCTTGTCCCTTGTAAGCCGCCCCGAGTCACAAAGGGGAGATGGTTGGCGGGGTATAAAAATAAAGTTATTATTATTATTTAATATTGATTGTTGGGAAGGAAGAAATTAAGGTCTTCTCATTAATATTGAGAAAGTGAACATTAATTTGTTGCATTAGTGGATAGTTAATTTATTAGTTAGTAGCATGAACATTCTTCTTCGAGAGCTCTGTAAATGCACACTTATGAAGTTTGCGCGACAGCGCGGGCTTCTAACAGAAACTTTTCCAGTTTGAAAAGTTTTGGCGGTAGCTCCGCCCAGCCGGCCCGGAGGGCATAAAAGGCGCCTCCATGCGCGCCCACCCCATTCCTTTGTTTTCCGCCACTTGGGCAACATCAGAAATACGGCTGGTTGTGTGAGCATAGCATGTCCACAACCAGTTTCAAAAGGTGCTTATCCTGCGGGAGCAAGATCCCGGATTGCGACGGTCACTCGAAGTGCCTTCGGTGTCTCGGGAGGGACACGTCGTCTCGACCTGCCGACACTGCCAGGCCTTCTCATCGAGCACCAGACGAGCGAGAGCCCGCAGGCTTCAGGCCTACCTGACGGAGCGTGCTCTCTGCCCTCCGGAGATGGCGACGGCTGTCCCATCTGCCTCCTTGGGGTCCGAGGCGGCTGCTTCGGTCCCCACCGTGTCGACCGCTCACCCGGCCGGGAAGAAGCGCCCACGGAAGGAGAAGAACGCCTCTGTCTCCTCGAAGACTCGGCGCCGAAGAGGCCCTGCACCGTGACCACCGAAACGGTCCAGCTGCCTCCACCTCGTAGAGCTTCCACAAGCTCGATGGCGTCGGGCCTCTCCCAGAGGTCGGCCATCTCGAGGACTCCCTCTGATCGGGCTATGGAGATAGCTTTCCGGAGGTCGAGTGAAGAAGCCCGTAGAGCCCAGACCAGAGGCCTGGTTCCTGTGACTCCGGGCAAGTCTCTGGAGGCCGCAGCCTCGAGACCTCCATCGCCAAAGAGGCGCAGGACTCTGACGTCATCGTCTTCGGTCTCCTGCCCCGACTCGTCGCCTATCCCTGTTCTCGCTGTGGAGACAGGGGTAGAGCACCACGTGTCACCAGAGGACTCAGTACAGACCGTCGTCCGAATCCCACCCGGACAGACCTCGGTCCGACAACTGTTTGTCACCTCACCGTCTTCCCATACAGGATGCGAGGTGGAACCTTCGTCTTCACCGACCGACAACGCAAGAGCGTTCGGTGAACAGGTCGGCCGGATGGCAAGGTCTCTGGGGATGCAACCCTACGTTCCCACGAGAGCCAGCGCCTGCCCCGTTTTCAGCAGGGTGCAGGTCGAGGAAGCGGCCCAACCACACCTCCCCATGCTGGAGCCACTGGAAGATGTGGTGAAGGCCTCGTGGACGACTCCATCGACCATCCCTCCTACGTCCGGGCGTATCGAGGCATGGTACAAAATAGATGAGAGGGAGAAGAGCTGGCTACATGATCACCCGACTCCCAACTCGATGATCGTCACCTCCTCCCAGTCTTCGGGCCGAGAATCTGCAGCCCCTCAGACCAAGAGGGAAAGCGGTTCGACACAGTCGGCCGAAAAATCTACAAGGCCGGACTCTTGCTGACCAAGATGGCCAACTATGGGGCGTGCATGGGAGCTTATCACCAGATCCTGTGGGAAAGGGCTCAACCCTTTTTCCAGGATCTCTCCCAAGAGCAACAAACTGCACTTCTCTCCATCTCCCAAGAGGCGCAGTCGTTGGCACACCACCAAATCTTGATGGCCCGCCATACGGGGGACACCTCAGGAAAGCTGCTGGCCCACGGTGTCGCCATCCGAAGGCACGCGTGGCTGAAGTCTTCTGGTCTCTCTTCAAACTCGAAGAAGACCATCGAGGATCTTCCGTTCGATGCCCAAGGACTGTTCTTTGCGGGCACGGATGATAAACTAAAGGCCACTCACGACTTTAGAGTCCTGACGGCCAAACTGGATCGGCCCCAACCACAACCAAAGCCTAGGTACTACCAACGGGCGAAGTTTCAGCCCAGGCAACAGTACCGCCAAGCTCCACGGCCTTACTCGGCCCCTCAGCAGCAGCAACAGCAACAACAGCCGAGGCAGCAACAACAGGCCAACCGACCCCGCCAGGGTAATAAATCAAGGCCTCGCCATAACAATGGCAATGGACAGTCCAACCGCCGCGTTTGACGGGGCGAAGGGCGACACCGCCTCGTCGCTAGGTACCGCTGCCACCACCATGCCTCCCCCCCAACCTTCGACCTCCACCACCTCACCCACCATTCGGAGACCGCCTGGCCCGCTACATCGATGCCTGGCGTCGCATCACCTCAGATGCATGGGTTCTCCGGATTGTCGAAGACGGCTATGCCTTGGAATTCGACGAGCTTCCACCAACGGGGTTCATCGTCGAGACAGAGCCGTCCAGGGTGATCTTGGAGGAGGTCGACGCCTTGCTTCAAAAAAGGAGCGATTTCACAGCTCCCCAGAGCAAGGAAAGAGGGGCATTCTTCTCACGGTATTTCACCGTGCCGAAGCCAGACGGTTCCCTGCGACCCATCCTGACCTCAGAGACTTAAACGCGCGCGTTTCGCCGAGGAAATTCAGGATGGTGTCAGTGTCGTCCATTCTCCCGCTGCTCCGGAGAGGAGACCACTTTGCCTCAATAGATCTTCGGGATGCGTACTTCCACATCTCGATCAGGCCTGCCCATCGACGCTTCCTCAGCTTCAAGGTGGCAGGAAGGGCGTACCAATTCAACGTCCTTCCTTCGGCCTCGGGACGGCTCCCCGAACATTCTCAAAGTGCATGTCGGTCGTGGCTGCGCACTTGAGAAGGGAGAAAATCCGGATTTTCCCGTACCTGGACGACTGGCTGCTTGCGGCCCAGTCTCCAGACCTGCTGCACCAACAGGTCTCGACAGCACTGCAATTACTCGTCGTTAGGCCTGCGGCTCAACGAGGAAAAGTCCCAGCTCACCCCGCCCCAGTCCATAAAATTCATCGGGACGATCTTCGACTCCGTCGTCAGCTCGCCTATCTGCCAGACGTCAGATTCCAGGCACTTCGACGGGAGGTCAACGCCTGCACCGGGCCCTGCATCACGGCAAAGCAGATCCAGGTCACGCCGGCCACATGGCGGCCCCGGTGTCAGTCACTCCGCTGGCAAGGCTCCGATTCAGGCCTCTACAGCGCTGGTTTCTCGACCACTTCGATCCGGTCAGAGAACACCACTCAAAGAGACTCTCTCTCCCGAGGACGGTCAAGGACTCCTCCGGTGGTGGACGTCCGAAACCAACGTCTGCAAAGGGGTGCCTTTCCACACGTTGACCCCATCCATCACGCTGACGACCGACGCCGATGCTGGCCTGGGAGGCCACATGAACAACTTGTCGATCAACGGCCAATGGTCGGCGGTGGAGAAGCTCCACCACATCAACTACCTCGAGCTCCTGGCCATAGCCAAGACTCTTCGGGCCTTCGCCCCCCTAGTCAGGGGACACGTAGTACTGGTCAGGACAGACAATATAGTGGCCATGTACTACGTCAACAAGCAGGGCGGAACGGGCTCGAGGAAGCTCCTGGCCCTGGCCCAGAGCCTGTGGGAGTGGTGCGTCCTTCATCAAGTGACCCCCAGGGCCATTCATCTCCCGGGAGTCGAGAACGTGGAGGCGGACTCCCTCAGCAGAACCGGCTGGTCGTCCCACGAATGGATGCTGCATCCGGACGAGCTCCACCGTGTCTTTCAACGGTGGGGATTCCCAGACGCAGATCTCTTCGCATCGCCGGAAAACAGCCAACTGCCAGTTTTCGGTGCCAGGCTTGCCCCGGATGCACGCCGGGGTTGCCTCGGGGACGCACTCCCCCTCGACTGGACGACGGGGTTCCTCTACCTCTTCCCGCCGTTCCCGCTTCTTCTCCGAATCATCGAGAAGATCCAGCTCGGGGACCGATTGCATCCTCATCGCCCCTACTGGCCAAGACAAGTTTGGTTCCCGACCCTGCTCCACCTAGCAGGCCAGAACCACATGCCACTCCCTCACCGGCCAGACCTGCTGACCCGGGAGAAGGGGATGCTCCTCCTCCGACCTTCCATCCTTGCACTTAACCGCATGGAGGATCCACCGGAGCCAGACGTCTCTCCAGCAGTAGCAGCGATCCTGGCAGCAGCCCACAAGCCAGCCACGTCGAAGGCGTACTCGGCTTGCATCGCCCGCTACGCAAAGTTCCAGTCTTCTCGATCCGCCGCCGTCTTCCCGCTTTCAATCCCGGCGGTACTGGAATTCCTGGCGGAGTTGGTCGACAGAGGTCTCTCCATGTCCTCGGTGAAGACCCACCTGGCGGCGCTCACCTGGCAGAACCAGCAGAGGGATGGTCCCTCGCTGTTCCAGTTCCCGATGGTCAAGAGATTCCTGAGGGGTGTCAACAACACTCGCCCCGGTGCATCCACCTACACCGGGTTGGAACCTCGACCTGGTGCTGTCCTGCCTGTCATCTCCGCCGTTTGAGCCGTTGTCGTCCATCGACCTGCGGCTCCTCTCCTGGAAGGTGGCCTTCCTGGTCGCCATTGCTTCGGCGCGCAGGCCTTCCGAGCTGGCGGCGCTCCGGGTCGACGAGCCCTACTTGCTGTTTTTGGCAGATAGGGCCATCTTGCGGACGGACATCACTTTTTTGCCTAAAGTGGTGTCTCCGTTCCACGTGAACACCGACATTGTGCTCCCGGACATGGGGTCCCCCCAACCCGGGGACACGGACTCGACGCTCAGAGCTCGACGTCAGGAGAGCCCTCTGGGTCTACAAGGACCGATCGGCGGACTACCGTCGGTCGACTAGACTTTTTGTTTCTTACGCCACCGACAAGCTGGGCTTGCCGGTGTCGTCACAAAGACTCTCGAATTGGGTGGCTTCCCTGGTTGAACTGTGCTATCAGATAGCACGTCAACCGTGTCCCCCTAGGGTCAAGGGTCGCTCGACTAGGGCAGTAGCCACGTCGACCGCTTTTCTCCAAGGGATCCCCTGACCAAATTTGTAGGGCGGCCATCTGGGCCAACCCCTCCACCTTCACATCACACTACCGGGGAGACAACATGTTTGTAAGGGAGGCGGCTTTTTGTAGGTCGATTCTTAACCCCAAGGGCCCTCAGGGTGGTGCCGAGTAGGCAGCCCTGTCTCTCCCCTCTATGCACAGTTCGGTCGACAGTTACGGTCGGTCGATCCCCTTCGGTTGCACTAGCTAACGTTTAAGTGTGTGCCGTGCCCCGGGTAGGGGCACAGTCTACCGGTAAAGCGCGCTTTACCCACTCACGGGTTCAAGTTGCACCAGTTGTGCACTTATGTTCTCAGTTGTGCTTGTTGCACTCACTGTTATGAGGCCTGTGTGCCTGACATGAATGGTGCTTGTTGCACTTATGCTGTGAGGCCTGTGTGCCTGACATGAATGGTGCTTGTTGCACTGTGTTTACAAGTGGGAGCATGCCTTCCACTCATATTTATATGATTGATGTGTTATTTATTCGTGTTGTGGTTGTAATAAACCTGTTCATTTTGTTCTAGAATTGGCTGGTTTGTTCCCACCTCCTTTACCTTAGCTCGGTAAATCTTCATGAGTGTGCATTCACAGAGCTCGAAGAAGAATGGTAGGTTACATACCTGTGACCATCTTTCTTCGAGTGAAGCTCTGTGAATCCACACGAACCCGCCCGGCCGTCCCCACTCTCTCAAACCACCCTTTCCTAGTTGCTAATGTGGCGTAGGAATGGGGTGGGCGCGCATGGAGGCGCCTTTTATGCCCTCCGGGCCGGCTGGGCGGAGCTACCGCCAAAACTTTTCAAACTGGGAAAGTTTCCGTTAGAAGCCCGCGCTGGCGCGCGCAAACTTCATAAGTGTGGATTCACAGAGCTTCACTCGAAGAAAGATGGTCACAGGTATGTAACCTACCATTACAACTGTATGGCAATGCAGGCAATGAAGGAAGTGTTTTTTGCTGCCACCATTGCATCTGCAAAGAGCTTCCCGGCAGAGGGCATGACATATTGATCCTCAAGTAGAAAATGACAACCTGCTATAAAGAATTTGAATGACACCTTTCAGAGCCACTCTGACTTGTTGTAGTTGATATAGTTCCAGTGGATATAACCTTAGTGCCTGTGCATTCAGTGTTACTGGAATCTTTTTAATTTATGTGGCCTGATTATATGGACATGGTCCTTAGAAAAGTGAGAGCTGCCACATGTGTGCCAGACTTTCCTGGTTTATAAAAGCAGACAAAAGTAGATTGGCTGAGTGGGCAACAGGAGTAGTGACTGCCTCACTGCAGAAAGACAGAGGTCCATCCTGCCAAAAAAGAGCTGTGGTGAGACCTTCTTTGGCTCAAAAATATCTGAATTTGTTATTTTTGCCACCTTCACTGTTGGCTGGTCTGCAGGTTTTGTACCTCCAATTCGTTGGCCCATCCTCCTGGAGCTTTGATAGAACTCTGGTCACTCCCATTTTGGATTCAGTTCATTCAGCGCCACTGCAGAGAAAAGAATTAGTCAACATTGCTAGTCCTTGAAGACTTCCTTAATTCACATGTACTGCAGATTAAAAATTAATCATATGAGGGATATAAAATGGAGAAATTACGTGTGCTGCTCATTCTTTCCCCCCTCCCTTTTCTACTAAAATTATTCGTATTTCTTCTTTCAACTGACATAAACATCCTGTTTTCTTTTTGAATAGGTCCAGTCTGTCCTGAGAAGGAACTGGCATCAATATAAGATCCAATTTGAGCATAGTTTTGCCCACTCGGATGCTCTTCGCTCAGCTTCATACACCGTGTCCTCTTCAATCACTGATGCGCAGAGCTTCACCTATAACCATGATTGCAACAGTGAACATTTAAATGGGAAAACCTGTCACGACACGGACAATGTGATATTTAAAGCTGAAAAGTTGTATGGCTGAATAGAGAAGACTCTTTATGCCCAACCCACCCTTAATGTTTTGGCAGATACCTTCGTGAAGAAAGAGGATCTTCTTTTTTTTTTCTGTTTTGTCAAGTGTTGTCAGAGATGGTTGTTCTTGAAAGATGCAGTGAATTTGTTTCTCGCACCTGCACATGCAGTAACTTATCTTGGCATGTGTGGGTTTGCTCTTGGTTGTTCATACACTGAAGCAGATCATGCCCATCAACTGAACTTTGGAACAGCTTTGAGTCCTGGATTCCCCGCATTGAAAGAAATACTGGTTGAAATTTGGGATCAGTCATGCTCTCGATATATGCAGACGAATGTGTATGTTTTTTACATATGAAGACGTATCAAGATAAATCAATGTTGCCAATTCAGTTTCTACTGTGTAGACAAAGTGGGCAATTATTTTGTATGAAGAGAATCAAAGAAAATTTCCTTATTTTTCTCCCAGTGGTTTGTATTATGACTGGGTTTTCTTGGAGGTCATTTTGTTTGTTGACAAAAAAACCCTTGTAAATACTGTATTTATCATTTTGTGTTGTCTTAAGTGCAGCCAACAGAGATGCTGAGAAAGGATACAGTCATGGCAAAGCATTCTTCATGTTGTCTGTGCAACATTTAATTCTGACAAAGATAGGAAAAATCTGCGATATTTTAAACTGCGAGTGTTATAAAGCTGTTAGAAATTTTAGGGCATCTGCCTTTTTCCTCCACTGAGAGTCTCTCATAAGAAATAATGGATAACTACTAGAGTCACAATCCTTCGTTTCCATTATTCTCTTCTAAACATGGCAGTTCTGTGGAGTATCTATGCTTGCATCAGTTTCCTTTCATTCGAAAGAACGTATTTTATTTCCTCTCATGCTTTGGTGTGACCCTCTCCAGTAAAGTGAATGCTTATGTAGTCACTCTTTTTGTGAACTGGAGCACATCAACAGAATGGAATAGCCTCTATAACAGGTTCTCAACCTCTGGGTCCCCAGGTGTTTTGGACTACAACTACCAGAAATCCCAGCTAGTTTACCAGCTGTCAAGATTTCTGGGAGTTGAAGGCCAAAACATCTGGGGACCCACAGATTGAGAACCACTGCTCTATAGGGTTGGTTCTGGCAACTGTGACTGCTTGATATTTAATAAATCAATTAGGCACTGTTCTTATCTCAAAGACTTGTAATCCTTACCTATTTAGTAAAAAGAAAAGATAGTTGGCACCCTTTAATATTTCAGACTGGTTTCTTTGACCAGATGTTTAGAGAATAGTTAGCAGACAGCAAGCTATGTGGTCTTCTGAGGTACAGGCACCTGGTTGTGTAAATATATTTGAAGAAGTGATGAAATGAAATGCAAATAGTTATATTGATGTCAGGAAATATGTGGAGCTGTTGAAGGATTTCCCATGTGTGATATAGGTATCAAAGGTCTAAACCATGACTTAGAGAAAAGGGAACTAACATTAAGTGTATGAGTTAACTGCTTATACACCTATCTGGCCATTACAATCTTTATAATATGAACAATGCTGATGACTAATGCATGTCCAAAGATAGGTGAGATTAATTCTGTATCTGACTACTTCAACTGAGTCAAAACTGCCTAAACAAGATGTAGAGTACTGGAGGTCATTGTTTGGCAGAAGTGAAAGCAGTTGATGGACAGGGATCTCATCTGAAATGCATCTACATTGTAGAATTAATGCAGTTTGACATATCTTATCCTGTCATTACTTAATGCTATGAAAACCTGGAATTTGTAGTTTGGTGAGGCACTAGCACACTTTACCAGATAGGGCAAAAGACCTGGTAAACCTTTTCATCCCAAGGCCCCATAGCATTGAATCATGGCAGTTCAAGTGAGGTCAAAGTGCATTGATTCTATAGTTGCAGCCAGCATAAAACTCTGTCCCTTCACCATTTATTTTCAGACACAAAATAATTTTATTAGAAATCATAGAATAGAATTGAAGACTTGGTTCCCTTTTTGATTTAGAAATACTTTTGATTTTAGAAGAGACCAAATGATGATATACTGATCACAATTGACACCTCATTTTAAGCTATGATTTTCATTGATTTTGTATAGGTATTGATTCTTTTAAAGGCAATAGAATCCCCTTGCTATGCTTCTTTTAAAAATTGATGGGAGTTTTACCTGAAAAGGCATATATTTCATTCTGGCTCATGAAAACACCTCAACGGCCAACGGTCTGCACTTTCCACCAGAAGAGATGTGATGTGTTTTCAAAACTTGCCTGGAAATATTGCATCATACCAATACAATTGCCATGGCTCAATACGAAGGAATTGTGGAAGCTGTAGTTTTACAAGATCTTTAGCCATCTCTGGCATTTGGTGCCTTACCAAATACAACTTCTATAAAATTGAGCCATGCCAGTTAATGTGGGGGCAAACTGTCTTAATTCTACAGTTTTAATTAACCCCATACCCAAGCTTATTAAATCCAGTATAAGGGATAGTGTGTCTTAACTGGATGCAGAATTATAGCTAAATACATTTGTGGAAGAAGCTTCATGAGATTTGCTGTATAAGTGCTGATGCAGTCCTTATCATCTTGAACAATGTTATAATGCTGTCTCTGGGAATCAAGAGGCTTTCTAGAGAATGTTAGACTACAGCTCCCAAAAATAGGGGTTGGGCAACTGTGAAAAGCATAGGGGGGATACATTAGCCCCCTATGAGATCTTGGTGGCCACATCTCCCACTCCATGTCATCAGTAAAGGAAGGGTTTGTCCTTGAACTCCTCCAAGAATATTTTATTATTATTATTATTAAAGGTTGACCTGGCTCAAGAAAGGCATTTTGGCAACAAAATCATTACAAGTCCATAGATTGCACTTGGCCCAATGTGCCCAGCAGACCTAGCCATTACAGCCAATGAGCAATGCTGGGAGATGCAGTTTACCAGTTCCTGGAGGATCACTTGATTCCCATCCCTGACTTACATTAAGAAGTGCTTTATTCAGTAAATAACACCACTGTGGTTATTTTTTTTAAGTAAATAAAAATTATGGTTTGGAAAAAGATTTTAGAGTTTATAAATATTTTGAAGCCACCATGGTGTGGTGATTTGAGCACTGGATTAGGATTCGAAACTCCAGTGAAAACTCACTAGGTGAACATGGACTCTCTCAGACAAAGGCAATGGCAATCCTCCTCTGATCAAACCTTGCCAAGAAAACCCAACGATAATGGCCACCTTAGAGTTTGTCATCAGTGGGAAACAAGTTAGAGCAAGCTTTAGCATAAATATTTAGAAGTAAATATAAATGTAGAATGTAGATCTCAGAAATCCTTTCTGGTACACCAAAAATAAAGTTTTGGAAATTCTGGGATTCCTGAAAAGTCGAAGAAAAAATGTATGGGTTTTTTTTAAAAAAAAAAACCTCTGTAATTCATTTAATGTGAAAGAACAAGAGACGTTTTGCGACTTCCACTGTTGAAAGATGTTTTTATAATTAATGTATTTCTGCCTTGTGAAAGGAGCTGGCCATGGATGAAATGGGTTTCTTCATCTTTCTTAGAATAACATCTGGTTTCTAACTATTATGCTGGAGGATGAAATGATTACGGTAATTTCCTTGTTTCTCAGAGCTGTGTTATTAATTGTCACTCGGGAGGCTTCACTTCATTGATAGTGAATTTGTTAGCCTTTATAATGCTTAGAAGAATGAAAGACTTCTAAGTACTCATACAAACAGCCCCCAAGTTACAAACAAGATAGGTTGTGTAGGTTTGTTCTTAAGTTGAATTTATATGTAAGTCGGAACATCTACATTTTCTAAGTTCAACTGCAGCCATCTGTCTGTCTGTCTATCTATCTAAGCTTTGATAGCACAGGAAGGGTTAACACTTTTAAACCGTTTTGTTTGCTGTGTGAAATTCAGAGGATTTCACCTCATTTTTGTACCTGTGGTACTTGAATTTTGAAAAAACAATGACTTATTGTGGAAACAAGGATTGGTGATAAAACTTCAGTTAAGCCACCTTTTCACCATGATAACTGTTTTAGAGTGAGTTACCTTCTCTAGCAGTAGATTTCTAAGTTCCTGTTATAGCACCCTTGTTCTTAACTATGAGTTATTTGTAAGTCAGATGCTTGTAACCCAAGGCCTGCCTGTAATCATATCATCCTATTTGGATGGAAATACTGATTCACTGAATGCTTGACATTTTGCTCTTTCTGTGGATGATAGTTGACTAGATAATGAAATAGCTATTTAAAGTCATTTAATTTTCTGAACCAATTATGTATTTATTGTGAAAACACAACCATGCTTATGCAAGGTTAATCAGGACAGAAAAGTACAAAATTCACTTTAGGATATTTGTCTTCATGAACATGATGACAGTATTTGCCATTATTAAGGATTACAATGATAGGTTTAAAAGCACATGCTCAGATCTGAGGACAGCACAGTATTCTACCAAAAGATTCTTCTGACCCTTCATCATAACAAAGCCAAGGATTAGCAAGAGAAAATTTTGCAAAATAATCCAAATAGGCCACATTTCCATATTGTGTTTCTCAAATATTACATTGCTTGTAAACAATATATACATGTATTAGCCCAAAGTATATATGCTGTTGGGAATCAAAGCCAAAAAGTCCCTATTTCAGTTATAGTGGATGCATTTTTGATGATACTTTCATGACTGCTATTTGCTGAAGACATGACATCACTGATGGATGGTTGTTTGTTTTAAAGCCTTTTTTCCATGGGGTTTCAGTCATGGGTGTGGTCCCATAGAGGTTTGTCTCTGCCTTTCTGAACAAGAAGAAACCTCTAATGTGGCAGAACGCCCTGGAATTTCCTTCTCTTTTTAGATTTTTAATCTTATTGCCTGCACAATATTGAGGAGAAATCTTATTGTCTGCACACATTTAAGGAGAAAAAGAGAACTGATTGTGTCCAAGGTTATATTGGTCGACAGAGCATATCTATGACTTTTATTTTATGGGTTAGAATGCTTAACAGTTCAA
>JARBWK010002361.1:0-15305 GCA_030556195.1 Anolis apletophallus
CAGACTGGCTCGCAAGCTCAGCCTACTAGAACTGTCTCTCTACAGCTCCAAAACCAGACTGCCCTCAGAACCCGCTCTCTCCTAGAGCTGGGCTGACAGTTAAACTGTCAAAATTCAAACTTCCCCGAATTCTATTCTTGGCTGTGGCAGAAAGCTGTTGACTCCTCCCACCTCTGCCTTCCAGCCATGTTTGCTATGACAACTCTTCCCAAGGTGGGCCTTCACTGAAGAAGTACATCTTCCCTAAACATCTAAACATCTCAATACATATTCAATCCTCAATCCTCTAATAAAAAATAAACACTTCTGCACATGTAGCTATCTCTATGTGGATGTCACAGTTTAGTTTGAAATTGCATGCATACCTTTTTGGGGTAGATGGGTTTTGATGTCATGCTGATCATTCATAGAGATGAGCACCTGAAGATAATATGGAAATGACAAAAACTAAAAATCATGGGATTTCTGTCTAACAGAATTTCATATGAAGGATGACTTGCCTACTGAAACTTTAAAAGTAGGAAAGGCTCCTAACTTTTTTCATATCAGTAGCAAGATTATTTCAGTAAAGCGCTCATTTCAGTGGAGTTTAGGCTGGATTAGTGTTTTGTGATTGAGGCTGAATATGGCTTTAAAGAGAATGGAAGGCAAGATCCCTGGGTAATCCTGAAATATGAACCTCTCACTCAATTCAATCATGATGGTCCCATTTAAAACAAAAAAAACACCCATCAGAATATTATATTCTACCTTTTACAGAAGATCTGGTAAACTAATAAAGTCCTTTCAATTTCTCTTACCAACATCTATTTACAATAAAAGTCAAGAGTAAAGTGAATCTTCAGCATTATAAAAAAAGGGATGTAATTCTCATTTCTGTTGTCAAATAGAGCAATGCCGGGGGTTTTGTGCTTGTTCATTCCCATAGACATTTGGTAAAAATGTTGCAAAGATGTGAAATGCTTCATTTTCAAAGCGAGGGAAAGGGAGAGGGCATCAAACACAAAATCCGATGCAAAGAAACAGATGGAAGACAATAATGATCATGCCAGGGGATCTGAATAAAAATGTAGGCATGCTTAAATGCTGCCTTATAAAACAAGTGACTCACTATCTAATAAACAAAGTACAGCTTTTGCTGCTTTATCATTTGAAAGAGTCAGAATCCGCATGAGAGGAAGAGATAAGAAAAATCAGGAAAAATAAAATGGCAAAGCTGGGAAACAATCCGTTATTTCAAGTGTTGATTCACGCTTGCTTGTCCGCCTACAAATTAGTTAATATTGTTTTTTCTTTTATTTTATAAATCAGTACTGGGCCATCATATGGGGGCTAGGGGCCAATCTTCTTCTAGAATCTATCACTGGTTCCTACCTGTAATGACACTTGCCCCCAAATAATGTAAAGGACCTTATTTATTTATTTATTTACTTCATTTCTAATCCGCTCTTCTCACCCCGAAGGGGACTCAGAGCGGATTACAGTACATATAAATTGCAGACAATCCCTGCAGTTTTTAACATATATACATATATTGACGAACATATACGAACAAAGACGTACAAAGAGTCAATTTTTCTGGTAAACGTGTGATAGACTTCTGGCCACCAGGGGGAGCTCATGCATTCCTCTCTCAGCTTTTTCCAGCTTCCCTTGTTGTTCTTCTGCATTCCATTCAGCGATTCCTGGCGTTATTAATGGGCTCATAAATCAGTCAAAATTTGCCTCCCCACTTAATGTGGTACCTTTATCTCCTACTTGACAAATGAACTGTCTTTCGGGCTGCAAAGGTCGACAGCAGGCTACACTTAAGGTCAGGCACCCACCCTGACCCGGGCAGGCCTCGAACTCATGACCTACAGGTCAGAGAGATCTTATGCAGCGGACACTTAGCTAGCTGTGCCACTTCCCGGTGTTATTTGTTTACTTGCTGCCACCAAAATATGTGAAGACGCAGCTTACAGCTGGCGTCAATTTGTGAAGATTCGAACTCAAAACTGTGACAGGATCGCTGTCACCAAATTATGCATTGACTGAATTATGAGGTCATTAAAGAACTCCAGAAACACTAAGGAATGCGGAAGGAACAACAAGGGACATCAGCTCCCCTGGTGGCCAGAGTTTGCCTCTGTTCGTCTATATGTTGTATGTTGTATGTTGAAACAGCAGGGATTGTCCGCTAAGTATGTGTACTGTAATCCGCTCTGAGTCCCCTTCGGGGTGAGAAGAGCAGAATATAAATAAAGTAAATAAATAAATAAATGTAAGGACTCTCTCTATATTTCCATTAGTTGCCACCTTTCACTATACTTGGCTACCCACTAGAAAGAAGTTGTTTTGAGGCTTGTGTGTGAAGGAACAACGAGGAGAGATATTTTTGTGAAATAACTGTAAAGTTTATTCAAACAATGTTCTAAGCGTGGAGGTTTCAGAGTTCAAGACTTAGGTGGTTAGTACAATATCTTCTTATAGGCACAGATCTTAAAGTTACTAGGTTTCTAAATACAATGTTTGACTGTATTTCTCCAAACAGTGACTCAACAATATTATAGATATTCTGCCACAATAGGCTTTCTATCTATCTTCTAGGTTAGCTTTCCAACCTAACCTACAAACAGCGGTTCCTATAGGCTTTCTAAACCTAACTGCCTTTCTGCAGTATCAAAACACAGCCTTTTCTGTTCTTCTCAGAACAGATAACAGCAGCTTTCCAAAACTGCTACCACCTAGTCTAAGTGCACCTGACTAACTGAAGTATTTCAAACCTGGAAATTCTAAAGCTAGTGTTAGGCTCCGCCTCCTGTTGCTATGGCAACAGAACTTCTCAGAGGCCGAGCACTCTAATATCCCTGTTAACCCTTTAGGGTTTGCCAAGTTTTACTCCTTTAACATATATATATATATATATATATATATATATATCATATTTAAAAACTGTAACAAAGAAATATGACTTCACCACACAACCCCCCAACCCCCTCTCCACACACACACACACATAGCAAGCTCAAATGGTTCAGATTTTCTCACTATCTCTCAAAATGACAACTGGAAGTATTGTTTCACTTTGTGACATCATATTGACTGAGAGTGCAGAAGAAAATGGAAGGTTTTGCTGCTACTAGAAATCTGAGATGCATGTAAGAACTAGAGTATTTTTACATTTTTCCACACTGAAGCTTTCTACACAATTTATGGATGAAAGCGTCCCCAAATTATATTATTTTTAGAAGTGGCTTATGGGAGTGGAAAGGGGTTATAGAGGCCATGACAGTGGAATCTAGCATTCATATGCATTCTGTAGAACACACGTTACCCACCCATGATGTATAGATTGATAGCTCATATTTGCTTGGGATCATTATCGTTTGAGGCTCAAAAACCAAGTTTTGTCAAACCCATATTGCTTGGGAATGGGGAACACCTGGATAACCACGGATCTTATTGCAGCAATCTTTTCAACAAGTGCTCTTGGGGCTCTTCCACACAGCCACAAAACCAGTGATCCAAACAACACCTCAGGTTAATTTGAACTAATCTGAGTACTCTGGATTTACAAAAACAAACACCTGAGAGATCCAGTCTTTACTGTAATATCTAAATCTTTCCAAGTGTTGAGCTTGTGTGGGTTGACTCTCGGGACTGCCTTCCACAATCCTGGTGGTCAATCCCCATTGCCATCCTGTTTCTTCAGACACCCTATCCTCTTCTCCCAGCCCCTGTTCTTCTGAAGGAGACTCATTGAGTTACAGAAGAAACGTCAGGAGAGAATGCTACCCAAGCATAGGCATAGGCATAGAGAAGAAGGCAGAGTTAGCAAGCACGCTAGAGAACAGCAGTGATTGGTTTAGAAGGGACGCCACCTCATTGGTTGTCCTGGTGCATTACAATTGGTTTAGAGCAGGGGTGCTCAGAATGGTGATCGCGATCACCATGGTGATCTTTGGGCCTCATCCTGGTGATCTTGAGGCCCCTGACCAGGTTTTTTGCTGTTAGTCCTCTTCACGCGCCCCTGCATGCTGCAAAGAAGTCCTCCGTCGTTGCTCCTCCCCACTCCCTGCTCGCGCGCCGCCTCCAAAAGCTCCAGAGTCCAAGAGGCAGATTGGGCCCCCTCTTTTAGATTCCTCCTCCTCCCTCCGTCCTTCTCCAGCCACTCAGAGTCATAGGAGACCAAAGGGGGTGGGCCTGGATGACGCAATGCATGGCTGGCCCCGCGCACATGCGCAGAAGCGCCCATTCTGCCTCTCTGACTTCTCGTGAGCTCTTGGAGGCGGCACGCATGCTGGCAGCGTGGAAATAGGAGCAACGACGGAGGAGAAGAAGAATGCTTTGGGGTCATTTCCTTACCGCATCTCAAAGGTCGGTCTTTTTACTTTGGGGTGGGTGCTTGATTGTTCTGTGGCATGTCTCTTTGTTTATTTTTAATGTTTAAAAATGGCCTTTTAGCTCCAAAGCCTCTCTGCTTGCTTTGTTCCTTGAGAAATATATGTTGGGGAATATGGAAATGTGGGAGAAATGGGGTGGTTGGATTTATTTTTGCATGCCCCTTTGTTTACCTTGCTGAGTATTAAATGGCCTTGCAATTCAACAGCCTCTCTTCTTACTTTCTGGCTGATAATATGTGTGGTACTATGGCAGTGTGGGAGAAATGGGGTGGTTGGATGTATTTTTATGCTCTGTTTTATATTGTTGTTATTAAATTGAAATGTTGATGTGATATAACTTCATTTTATGTCAACTGCCCCGAGCCTGCTGGAAGGAGTGGTACATAAAAATGAATAATAAATATAAATAAATAAATAAGAAAATAGTTACCGTATTTTTCGCACCATAAGACGCAGTTTTTTTCCTCCCAAAGTAGGAAGAAAAATGAGCCGCGTCTTATGGAGTGAAGATGCAGGCAGGGGGGGGCGCTGGAGCAGAGGGGCGTGATATACTCACGCTATATTCACACACACACCCCCCCCGGCGACTCCCGGCGGCTCCCGCCTGTGCCCGCGCATGGCCAGACTCCCGCTGCCGTGCCAGTCGGCGGCGCGGAGGAACGGGGGCGGAAGGGGACTCATGGGGCGGGAGGGAGGGAGGGAAGGAGGAAGAGGCCGCAGCGCCTCCGCAGGGCTCTCCCTCCGGCGAGGCCTTCCTCCTCTTCCTCCTCGGCAGAGGCGCGACGGAGTGATGTCACGAAGATGCGCCTCTGTCTTCGGGCCCTTCCGGGGGCGCTGCTGCTGCTACCGCTGCATCTCCGGAAGGGCCCGAAGCCAGAGGCGCATCTTCGTGACGTCACTCCATCGCGCCTCTGGCGAGGAGGAAGGGGAGGAAGGCCTCGCCGGCCGCGCGCTGTAAGGACGGCCGGAAGAGAGGCCGGAGGGAGGGAGGGAAGGAGGAAGAGTTCCCTCCTTCCCTCCGGCCTCTCTTCCGGCCGTCCTTACAGCGTGCGGGGGCAATATAGCGTGAGTATATCGCCCCCCCCTCTGCTCCAGCGCCTTCCCTCCCTCCATATTAGTGTCCCATATAGTAGACGGCCCCCATTTTCCCCCCAATTTTCCATCTCTAAAATAGAGGTGCGGCTTATCAGCAGGTGCGCCTTATGGTGCGAAAAATATGGTATACGTTTTACATTTCTGGGTAGGTGATCTTTGGGACTTGGTTTTTTAATCAGTAGCTCCCATGCTGAAAAGGTGTGAGCACCCCTGGTTTAGAATGATGGTGTGCTTCCACGTATGACTAGAGAGCTTCAAATATGCACTGCAAGCTGATCATTCGCCTAGGGTTGCCAACTGTCCCTTATTCTAAGAGACGTCCCTTATTTTGGCCCCAAATTTCATGTCCCTTATTTTCAGCTCCTGTCCCTTATTTTCCGCTCCTGTATTGACAGGACAGGTGGCAGCAGGAGGCGAGGCTGGGCCAGTACATATACACACATACTTCCTTCTTCCTCCTCCTCCATCCTGCTACCCCTTTTGATTCCTCCCGTTTCATCTCGCCTCCCTGCAAGCGGCTGGGAATTTTAGTCCAAGGCTGCCTCCTCTTGATTGAAAGGCACGTGCGGCCCTTTTGGGCGGGATTCCATTTCCCAAGAGCCTTTGCTCTCGGGGGGAGGAGGAGGAGGAAAAGGAAGAGAGAGAAGGGGGCCTGCCGGTCTTCATGGTGCCGCCGGTGAGTGGCCTGAGGGAGCTGCAGGCTCGGCGCAGGGAGATGCGGGCCTGCATGGAGCTGCTGATCATGGAGATCCTCGCCCACCTCGATCATGGGGCCACCTTCACCATTGACCGCTGGGAGAGGAAGGAAGGTGACCCCTTGCCAGGCACACAAATCACAACCACATTGGGGCTGAGGGGTGGGTGGGAGTCTCTGGAGGGCTTTTGAGCCAGACGGGCATCTGTCGGGAGGGCTTGGGTTATGCTTTCTTGCAGAATGGCCCAAGTAGTTGATACTGCCCTGAATGCATGCGAAAGGAGGATTCTGTTAGACACCAGTCTAAAGATCAGTCAACAGTAGGGTTGCCATTTTTTGATATAAGAAATAAGGGACATTTATGGGATTTTTCACAAAAATAAGGGACACTTCATTAAAAACTTGAAACTCAAACATTAGGCAGAAATAGTTTTATTAACTACCTAATTTTCTCCATCTGTATTTAGTCCTTGACTTTGCTGACTTTAAAAGTGCACTGTCTAAACATTAAAATAAAATAAATTTTATAAGACAGTACATCTTCATGATTATTATGTCGATAGTTAATGGTATAGTATAGTATGGGATACACAGCATTGTATAGTGTTGGGATGCACAGCTAGGCCTATTTTAAGAGTAACTCTCAAGCAACCAGAAACTATCTTTATCCAACATGATCCAACATTCCCCTTGGGTAATGGTTAATTACTCTTCTGTACTTTGAAAAAGTCCTGTATCGCCTTTTCCTTCCAACGGGGACGCAGGCTGCCCTGCGAGTGGGAATCCCCGGGCAGGCATTGCCGTGGAAACCACAGCGCGCAACTTCCTCTGGTCAACCCCGCCCAGTCCTATCCTGCTAGTCAAAAATAAGGGACGGGGCCTGAAAATAAGGGACACAAATTTTAGGGCCGAAATAAGGGACGTCCCTTAGAATAAGGGACATATGGGAACCCTAGTCAACAGTGTGATGCTGCAGCTGAAAAAGCCAAGGCGGCATCAAAAGGAGTATAGTTAGGGTTGCCTAACGCAGTGTTTCTCAACCAGTGTGCCATGGCACACGAGTGTGCCGTGAGCGATCATCAGGTGTGCTGTGGGAAATTGGAACCTCTAATACCCTTTCTTCCCCTCCTGCCGAACACTTTTTCTTCTCCACTCGGGCTCCCTTCTTCCCAGCCTCGCTCTGCTTGCTTTGTCTTGCTTTGCTCACGCTGCCGCTTCTGCGGGAGGAGGGAGGGAAGAAGACGTGACCCGTGCAGGCGTTACTGCGCAGACTCGCCCCACGTCTTCCTCCCTCCCCTCCACAGTGCTCTCTGGATATAGGTGAACTACAACTCCAAAACTCAAGGTCAATGCGCACCAAACTCTTATAGTATTTTCTGTTGGTTATGGTAGTTCTGTGTGGGAAGTTTGATTCCATTCCATCATTAGTGGAGTTCAGAATGCTCTTTGATTGTGGGTGAACTATAACTCCCAGCTGTTGAGCAAGACCTTTGTGCGTGTCTTTCTGCCATTCCTGCCAGGAAATCTATGTTGTGTTCATCAAAACAGGCCCACGCTTCACACTGAGTGTATAAACACATTTAAAAACATATTAACTATATGTATTACTGTGTTAGAGTGTCATTTTGTGTCAATTTGGTTGGTGGTGTGCCCCAGGATTTTGTACATGTAAAAAATGTGCCGCGGCTCAAAAAAGGTTGAAAAACACTGGCCTAACGTTTGATTTTCAAGTTTTTATGAAGTGTTCCCTTTTTGTGTGTGAAAAATCACGTATTTTTAGGTAAATGTCCTTATTTTTTATATCAAAAAGTGGCAACCCTACATTCACCCCAGCCTAATTTGACTTCATCATACCAGTTAGGACAAAATTTGCAATACATTTAATTAGACTTTTCAGCCCACTGGATCATTCAGTTAAGCTCCTCTCGTGTTTTCCCCAAAATCGGCTCCACCAGCTCCACACTCATCTTGGGTTTCCCTTTGTAGAGTGGAATAATTTTGGATCCATCAAATCCAAAGCTATTCTCTTTCTATCTGTAGAATGTGTTACTTGGGACTTACCACTGATAGAAATTCTGCCAGGGAAAGCTTGCCATTTGTCAAGCTCTCTAAAGAAAAGCAGCAAAGATCCTCTTCGTTGCTGGAAGAAGAAATCTAAAAGAAAATCTCTAATAAAGTTGCCCTTCCCGACGTGAACGGGCGTGCAATACAGTTCTTTGGGGTTTTGTTTGTATTAGCACGTTTTGACCTGAATTCTACTGGTTATCTCTCACTACAGTAATCCTATTGGATGAGTAGGATTTATTTAGGATTTACAACTGATTCAGTAAGTGTACTCTAGTTGAAACTGGTTGGAACTAATCAATGGGTTTCAGGACTTTGTCTGAAATCTGCACATAGTTCAGAGTAATTCGTAGTGAATTCATTGCTCTGTGCATTTGGACTCTTTTTTAGTCAAATGCTTGGTTTAAATATAAAGTTTATTCAATTTTTTTTTTTGAAATATTCTTTATTGCAGTTTCAAATGTTTAAAAAGACATATAACACAAAAACCACTAGCACAGGGGATGAAAAGGGGAAAAAAAGGGGGAGGGAAGAGTATCCGGGGTGCAGGGAAGGAGAGGGAGGAAAGGTAGTGAAAAGCCTAACAATACTTAGGGGATTGGGGGGCCAGTAAAGAACAGTCCATTTTTGTTTTACAGCTTGTGGAAGCAATTATACATCTTCATCTTCTACCTTTCAGAGTGACTATTCGTGCCTGTAAAAAAGTATACAGAGATATACCAACATAAAAATCAATAGTTTTGTTTACTCCCAGTCCCATATTACCTTAAGGGTCTGACGCTATACACCTTCCATCAGTCCTCGCCCCTACGCTTATGTGGCTATTTTATTGAATATTCCCCGACTTATCAGCGAACTATGCACGCTTTCCCCCCCGAAGTTACCAATTCAGTATAAGCTTGATCTTGTGCTCCCTCATGAAATAGTTTTGTACTGACGCCCAGTCGGTCTTTTTTGTGACGATCCCCTCCCTACTTCTTATCTCTTGGGTCAGCCATTCCATCTGGACCGTTTCCATCAGTTTATAGAGCCATTCCTCTTTCCTTGGTTCATTGGCGGATTTCCAGTATCTGGCATATACCAGTTTGGCGGCCGTGGTTATGGCCAAGAAAGTAGTCTTTTCGTTAGCGTCCAGGATTGGGTCCACTATCCCTAGGAGGAATATATCTGGCTTTCTCTCCATTTTTTGGGAAGATTTTATTAACTTCTTTGTTTATTATAGTCCAAAATTTTTGGGCTTTCGGGCATAGCCACCATAGGTGGAAGAAGGTTCCATTCTGGGCTCCGCAGTTCCAACATTCCGTTTTAACATTATGATATATTTTAGTTTATTCAATTTTTTAAAAGAAAAAGGTGTTTTCATATTGTAACAGAATGAAGGGATATTAGAGGAAGGAAGGAAGCTATTTTACTTCTTAAACTCCACATGAGCCGGTCTAAGTCCCTCTACGGAGGTGAGAAGATCGGGATACTGTTGCGTCTCAGACCGGAACGTGCCCCCCCCCCCCCAGACCACACACACACAGGTGGCTCTAAAAACTACTTTTATTTAGAATAATATAGTCCAAAAAGGTAAAGGTATGAAGCAAAAGCAAGTCCCAAGGTAAAACTGGAAAGATTTACCAAAACGGAGTAAGACTGGCGAGGACGAGAGACAGGGCCTTTTCAGTGGTGGCTCCTCGGCTTTGGAACGCCCTCCCTAAAGACATCAGATCGGCCCCCTCCCTCCTGACATTTCGCAAGAAAGTCAAGACCTGGCTGTTTGAGCAGGCATTTGCTGATGAAATATAAGGCTTAATGAGATATATGGAATGACGACGATGCGATGGAAACTGATTTCAACATGACGCTGAGGCTGCAATTGTGTTTTTAATTGTTAAATTGTTATTATATGTTTTTTTTCTTGGGGGGGGGTGACTTGTTGCTGTGTTGTATTGAGGGCAGAGATTGCCTGTGTAAACCGCCCTGAGTCGCCTTCGGGCTCAGAGGGGTGGTATAGAAACGTGACAAATAATAATAAATAATAAAATAATCCCAAAGAAAGCCATCCAAAACGGAGGTAGGCCGCTCCGGCGGCTGAAAACAGGAACTTAGAGTCTAGGTAGACCGAAACAATGGTCAACCAGGTACTTGGAGCCCCAGGACAAACCCGCCCCAGCTGTGACTTGAAACTCAGAGGCTTGATGCAGAGATACGTTCACTCCAAATCTACTGGATTTTTCCCAGAGTCAGTCTTAAAAGCAAATCTATCTTCTGTGAGTCCATTGCATCCCATGTTTTACATTCCAATCTCTCCGCCTCGCACGGAAATCCGCCCTTTGATCAAAACCCTGCTTGTTAGTCGCACCAGGTGGACGATTATCTTGGTGGGAAAAATCTTCCCTAGTTCCCTCTGCCCCAGCTGGCAAAGGAGAAGGGCTCCTGTGAGAGTCAGGTCGAACAATTCTCACTTGCAGTTTCAAAGCTTATTTCCCTAGAATCTTCATTAACCCCTTCCTCTGGCCAAGTCCCATGCAACCAAGTATTATCCCATGATAGGTCTGCATCCATAGATGTGTCCACCTCAGGCCATTCATCCTCTTCATCCTGGGCCTGATCCTCTGGTACCAAGGGTACCTGACTTGGCCCACTAGGCTGGGGGGTCACACAAGTTGGAGGTGAGGCCACACTAGGAAGCAGGGGGGTCACACTAAGAGGCTGGGATACCACTGATACAAAGGTTTTAAATCAATCAATAAATAAATAGATGGCAAGACATAAAAGATACGAGCCAACTTTTATTAAGTTTCACAAACTGGTCCCCTTTAGCTGACAGATTTTTTTTTTTTGAGAAAAGCTCTGAGGAAATGACATAAAGGAGGGTCATGAGATTGTTTATTACAACCATAGAGCTCAACAAAAAAAACCCCACCCAAGTCCAAACAGTGTTATCTACTATCTAGTGAAGTAACTTTCTGCTATTATTCTTCTTATCCCTGTAATATATGCAGTAATTGAAATATCTTGCTCTGTGGTGGAAAAGATATTTCAAGTACTGCATACTTTAAAGGGAAGCCACCCCAATCATGATACATTTCCAAAGCAGAGGAAGCTGAAAATTTCTAGAGCACATTTCCTTTCCAGAGAACATTAAGGTGCATAGTGCTGTATGTAAAGTCAGGTAATAGAAGGCTAAACAGAGTCTATAAGTGCTGGTAAAGTATATCAAGTCTATAAGTGCTAGTGGGATCTGCAGTTGTTAAAGTGCACGGTAGATTAAAGTATAAAGTGCAGTCAATGGGAGGTAGTTCTTAAGATAAAGTGCAAGTATACTGAGCACACGTAGCAGCATAGTCAATTCATGGTAACAGTGTAACCCAGGGGTGCTCACACTTTTTCAGCATGCGAGCTACTTATAAAACAACCAAGTCACAATGATCGACCTACCCACTACAGAAATGTAAAACATATAACCAATCAATCAAAACTTTATTACGGTCACAGACCAGCACAAAGTGGGCACAAGCGCCCTAAGAGGAGAAGGACAACTCCCCAGTAAACAGTTATTTAAGATCAGACTAAAAATCAGTATGTCGCACCCCAAGGGCTTCAGGCGGCGTTTTTGCTGGGATCTGCCTTTTGCCCGCCTGGCTCCCAGAAACTTTCCAGCACAGCTGGGTTAACTCCCGGGCCCTGCCATGGGCCTCTTTGCTGCTTTCATGTGCCTTCCAGGGAAGATGCTATCGTAAGGGCATGCCAAGGCCAGGCTAAGCCCACCAGGCTGATAGCAGAAGCGGGAGCTCGGAGCACCAAGCACAACTCCCTAACCCAGGTGGTGCCCACTAACGAGGCGCCGCATTCTTCAGGACTGAGGTTCTCAAAACAACCCGAGAACCATCCATCACAGGTTGTGACGTCCGACGCACTCTCAGAATCCTATAACTGCTCAGAGCACCCTTCAGTCCTTGTCTCTTACCAACATCGCATTCAAGATGTACCGAGGGAACGGCAGTCGGGGCCTTCCCTCCCAGGGGACGCCAGCCAGCCAACTCCGGGTTGGTTCGTCTCTGGTCCACTGTGCCAGGACCCTGCTTCATCTACGACTGAGCTGTGCCTAGCATGCACTCCAGGTCGCCGTTGGAACCGGAGAGAAAAGCTTGAAAGACTTTCCCAGCTAATGAACTTATGCCTGAAACCGGAAAGACCTTTGCAAGCTGTTGATCTATCCTGCTTCCAGGAAACCCTTCATGGCCTTTCTGCGCGTGGCCAGGAACCTAAGGAAGACTGCCCAGCTGCCTATGGGCATACTACGCATCACCTGCCCGGATTCCCTCCGCTGCAGGATCACCTTGGTGTTGTTTCCCTTGGAGACCTCCTACATAGACTCTGTAGTTTCTTGCCATGAAAGCCAAGCCTGGATGGGGGCCTTGTGACAAGTCAAGCCAAGTCAGCAGCGGTAAGCCTTCCCCGTTCTCTAAATGCTACTATAGAATCACCTTGCTAATGGCTATTCATTGTTAGATGAAAGACTGCAGCTGCTAGCCTCATTGCCTTCGGGCTATCAAGTCCTTGTACCAGTAATCCTGCTTTTGTTGGGAACTAAAGTCTAGAGCAAACTGCTTGGCATTCCATCTCAGCCACAGTGTTTCAACAGAGGATATTAGAGACCTTCCTTACATCCGGTTTGAGTTTCAAGATTCCCTCCGTATGGGATCTTGTCCCCTGTTTACTACATCGGCAGAGATTTCTTCCAGAGACACTGTTGCCCCGCCAGGCACGGAGCCGTGCTCCAGTTCATCGAGGAGTATT
Source organism: Anolis apletophallus (assembly GCA_030556195.1). Classification (NCBI taxonomy): domain Eukaryota; kingdom Metazoa; phylum Chordata; class Lepidosauria; order Squamata; family Anolidae; genus Anolis; species Anolis apletophallus. Next base: position 13,027 of record JARBWK010002361.1, read on the forward strand.
GGGACGATCCCACGAAAGACTAATTGCCTGCTGAACTTCCTTGCATTCTTTCTACGGAGCTCAGCCTTCTTGCGCCGGCTGAGCCCCACAGAGATCATCTAGCACATCCCGGCCTTTGCATTGGCCGAATACTTTCCTGAGTTTTCCCTTTGGCATCCGGCTTGATTCCTGCCAGCGGCCCTATTGCAACAGGTCGCTGCAACCCTGCTGTTCCTGTCTGTTACAGGACTATTTACTCCTTGCTAATCCCTGTTAAAGCTACTATCCAGAGGCTCTATAACCAATGCCTTTGAACCTTTCACCTTTGCCTTGCTATTATCAATAAAACCCGGTTGTACCCTTGCCCTTGTGTGGTCTATCAGGGAGGTCAAGGGCCATGGCCCACAGAGGGCGACACAGTATAAAAATATATTTTAAAAGACAGGATATTGTTGCCTTACGATGTCAATCATCACCCGTCTGATATTAAGGGCAGCAGCACAGAACTTAGCAACACTGTAAGTTATTGTAGTGTTAGAGTCCGAAAGCAGCAGGGTGGAATAACATCTTTCACTGCGCCCCGGGTACTTTAAAAGCCATGGTCCAATGAGATTTGATCTAAGATCTCTGTAGAACATGCATTGAAGAAGCACGTGCTCAGTTGTTTCCACATGACCAGACCCACAGGGGCATAGTCTCTGCTTGAAGGGGGTCTTCTGATACCTCCCCTCCAATACAGCCGATGGGAGGGCATGGCATCTTGCCAGGGGAAAAGCCCTTCGGTGTTTGGGCACCTCCAGGTCTGTTAGGTATGCCATGGGGGGCAGTGAGGTATCTAGTGGCTTCACTAACAATGAAGGCTGGGGAACAGGCTAGGTCGGATAAGGGCTCTATGTCCAGGATCCGTTGCTTAATGAGATCCTTGGCTTGGTCCCATCTCATGCTTAGCAATTGTGCTTGGGAGAAACCTAGCGTTGCGATCTTTGCTGCTACTGTTTTAATCCATGTGGACTGGCAGTCGTCTCTCATGATGAGGGGGGCAAGACCACATCTGGGAGCCTGTAGAGCCGCTCTTAGGAATTTTGATTGGACACGCTCTAATGGGGCATAATTTGAGAAGGGTCCAAGCTGGGCTCCATACAGCATTTGTGCGACTGATTTTACTTCAAAAAGTTTAAGTGCCGCCGGTATAAAGTGACCTCCTCCCGTCCTGAGATATCTTAAGATAGCGGATGAACTCTTTTGTGCTGTCTCTGCTGCACACTCTGCGTGGGCTTTCCTGCTGTTGCTGCTATGGAGGGTAACACCAAGATATTTAAAGCTTGAGACCTGCTCTATTTTGTTTCCATCTATTCTCCAGTTGTGCCTCTTGGGTCGTTTAGCAAACACCATAATTTTAGTTTTCTGAAAGTTGAGGTGCAACTGTTCTTCCTGGCAGTAATTTGTTAATGCTCTCAGGGCTCTTTTCAGTCCAACTTGAGTTCTGGAAAGAAGAACTGCATCATCAGCATAGAGCAGGGTGGATAGATGCCTTCCAGCTAGTTTTGGAGGATGGAAATCCAAGTTGTATAGGTGTTCCACCATAGAGTTAATGGAATTAACATATAACATAATTCCACAGATACAAACTGGCAGAATGAAAGCAGACAGACCTTTCAGCTGCAAGGCCATTCAATGCTGATCAATGTGGCCAATGGGACATTCAAAAATGCATCCAGGCAAGAGTTCCTTCTCCCACCCTGACATAATTCCACAGATACTGTATAAACAGGCAGAATGAAAGCACACAGACCTTTCAGCTGCAAGGCCATTCAGTGCTGATCAATGTGGCCAAGCAGATGAACTCCTCGCAGTTGCAGATGGCTTTGGCAGGAAATGGCTGCCAAAACCTCCTTGTGGTTGTCCTCCCTTGTGGCTCATCTTCGTGTACCACCGCACACTCCAAATGCGCATGCACGGACTGGGCGCCCGCCCCTTCCTTTGCTCTGCTGCCCTCCTTCTTCTCCCTCCCTCCTCCTCCGGCCATGCTGCGATGGCACTGAGGATGGAGGCAAGGGAGTCACCTCAGGAGCAGCATGAGGAGGCCTGGTGGAATATGCGCGGCGCGCGGGGCAGAAGCACCCCTCTGAAATCTGGCTGCGATCTACCAGCTTCGGGACCACAATTGACTGGTTGATCGTGATCGACGTGAGCAGTCCTGGTGTTCTCGATTTGGCCCAATGTTCTCTTATCTTTTATTCCTGTATATAGTCTGACATTCAAATAGAAAGTCCCCCTTCCCCAAATGTCAGCCTCCCAAC
>JARBWK010002362.1:0-15303 GCA_030556195.1 Anolis apletophallus
TAAATCATATAGTTAGTCTGACTTGAGTAGATCAATTCCGTCATTGGGATTTACTATGTGTTGAGTCGCCTTCAAATATAAGGAGGGAGGGAATGAAAAATGACCTATCAGGTGTAGGCAAACCCAGGCTCAGGTCGGATGCAGCCTCTTGGGCTCTTTTCTCAGGCCCTCCTCCCTTGCACTGTTGTGAGAAGAGTGAGGGGGAGACCTGTGTGCAGCGAAAGAGCGAGGATGTCCATGTGTAGCAAGAAGAGGAGAGGCCCATCATGAGGCCCTCTCTGTTGCCATATCGCGGAGCTTCCCACAGTCTTCTTGCCATGTGCACCTCCTCCCTCCTCCTCTTACTGTGGTGAGAGAAGAGTGAGGGAGACCCGCGTCTGCGAAAGAGCGAGGAGGTCCGTGCGTGGCAAGAAGAGTGAGAGAGGCCCACCGCATGAGACCCTCTCTCTGTTGCCATATCGCGGGCTTCCCACAGTCTTCTTGCCATGAGCGCCTCCCTCCCTCCTTCTCTTACTGTTGTGAGAAGAGTGAGGGAGACCTGTGTGCAGCAATAAGAGCGAGGACGTCCGTGTGTGGCAAGAAGAGTGAGAGAGGCCCATCATATGAGGCCCTTCCTCTGTTTGCCATATGCGCGGGCTTCCCACAGACTTCTTGCCATGCATGCCTCCCTCCCTCTTACTGTGATGAGAAGAGTGAGGGAGACCTGCGTGCAGCGAAAAGAGCGACTAGGTCCGTGTGTGGAAAGAAGAGCAAGGGAGACCCACCATATGAGGCCCTCCCTCTGTTTGCCACATACAGCGGACTTCTTGCCAAGCGTCTCCCTCCCTTCTCATCTTGCTGTGTTGAGAAGAGGCTCGCATGCACAGCAAAAAGAGCGAAAGAGAAGATAGTGAGGACTCAAGTATAAGCCGAGGGGGCTTTTTCAGCCCTAAAGGGCTGAAAACCCAGCTCATACTTGAGTAATTTGACAGTGCAGATACCCCTCTTTCCACTGCAACATATTATGGAATCCTTTCGTCTGTACTGCGGGGGGACACTGAAACTTGCTGTCTGAGACTTCTAAATTGCATCCCTGAACTACAAATCCCAACAAAGCCTGCCCCAGTGATAACCTAATCTCTTGTTCCACTTGGAGCTTTGGCAGACAGTTTTTAATAAACAGAAATGAGAAGCGAGGGGGAAAGAAATGGGGGCACGGGGACAAATGTGCGCGATAGTTGTCAAGGGGCCAAGGATGTGACCGGCAACCAAAGCAGCGCTTCAAAGTTGGCACACAAAGCATTAATTGCTTTTTAATTGCAGGGAAGTTGACACCTCCCATCCCTTTGGGCTTCTCATTACACCGTCCATGTTTAACCTCGGAAAATAGAAAAGAAAGGAAGACAAAGGGAAATCTTCTTCAGTCTGGATGGAAGTAATCTCCTTCTCCCATCTGCCTGGGAAGCTGTCAGAGCATGGGGGAATTGATGGAGAATTTGGGGAAACTGTAGTCCAAATACAATAACATTTGATAAATCTGGAAATCTTCTTGGCTTTTCTTCGCAAACGAAGATTCAGGAAGGACTCATCCCATGCTTTCTCCAAGCGCGTTGATGATTCGGAGGTTGGATGTGTCATTCGAGCCTGTGCAATGGACCTTTCTGGTGAAGCGCACTGGTGGAGTTTAGGGAAGATATACCTTGACATTTGGGAGTTGTAGTTGCTGGGATGTATAGTTCACCTACACCCAAAGAGCATTCTGAACCCCACCAATGATTGAATTGGGCCAAACCTCCCACACAGAACCCTCATGCCTTGAAGAGATTTGCTGGTGTGAGTCTTCCTCTAGCCTCACATGCTCTCCCTTGTCTGCACATGCGCACCAGGCTGTAATGTGCCAAGCATGCCTGCTCACCCCTCCCTGCTTGGAATCTCAGAATCAGCCCTGGCCTAGGTTGAGAGGCTGGCCAATCCCAGAGGAGAAGGGCTTTTGGTGGGAGGATTCGCCGTCTGTTTCCAAAAAGGAAGAGAAGGACAGGCCAAAGGGGTTTTATTTGTCATTTATTTATTTGTCACGTTTCTATACCGCCCCTCTCAGCCCGAAGGTGACTCGAGACGGTTTACACAAGGCAGTCTCTGCCCTCAATACAACACAAGCAACAAGGCAAAAATAACCATATAATAACAAAATAACAATTAAAAACATACAATTGCAGTCTCAGCGTCATGTTGAAATCAGTCTCCGTCACATCGTCGTCATTCCATATATCTAATTAAGCCTTATATTTCATCAGCAAATGCCTGCTTAAATAGCCAGGTCTTGACTTTCTTGCGAAATGTCAGGAGGGAGGGGGCCGATCTGATGTCTCTAGGGAGAGCGTTCCAAAGCCGAGGAGCCACCACTGAAAAGGCCCTGTCTCTCGTCCCCGCCAGTCGCGCCTGCGACCGAGAGCAGGGCCTCTCGAGATGATCTTAAACATCTCGATGGTTCATAGGAACAGATGCGTTCGGACAGGTAAGTTGGACCCAAACCGTTTAGGGCTTTAAAGGCTAAAGCCAGCACTTGAATTGTGCCCGGTAGCAAACTGGCAGCCAGTGGAGCTGGCACAACAGGGGGGTTGTACGCTCTCTGAATGCTGCTCCTGTTGTACTAGTTGCAGCTTCCGAACAGTCTTCAAAGGCAACCCCATGTAGAGAGCATTGCAGTAATCTATACGGGATGTAACCAGAGCATGGACTACCATGGCCAAGTCAGACTTTCCAAGGTACGGGCGCAGCTGGCGCACAAGTTTCAACTGTGCAAATGCTCCCCTGGTCACCCTGGGGTTCCAGGTTCAGCGATGAGTCCAGGATCGTACCCAAGCTGCGAACCTGCATCTTCAGGGGAAGTGTAACCCCGTCTAACACAGGCTGTAACCCTATGACCTGTATGGCCTTTCGACTGACCAGGAGTGCCTCTGTCTTCTGATGGTCTTTGGTGACCCCTCTGAATCCCCCTTGTGACCCCCCCCCCCGGGGCCCTTCACCTTCAGATTGAGAAACCCTGTCTTTGAACCACTGAATCATAGAACCAAGGAGCACAACCCCATTCTGCCAGACAGGAAAGGCTCAATCAAAGCACTCCCAACAGATGGCCATTCAACCTCTGCTTAAACGCCTTCAAAAAAGGAGCCTCCACCAGACTCTGAGCTAGAGAGTTCAACTGTTGGATAAGCTCGAATGAGCTGGACGTTCCTCCTAATGTACAGGTGGAATCTCCTTTCCTGGCATTTGAACCCATGGCAGCTGTTTCACTCTGTATTTAAATATAGCTCTGAATACCTATCCATCGTAGATACAGCAGCATTTGTCGCAAAGGCAAAGACGGACTGGTGGGGAGGAAATGGATGATAAAAGTATGAGACGGATCTCGCAGAAGGAGCAGCCGGGACTGACTGGCAGCGATTCCAGAACAGATGTGACAGACAGCACTCAAAATATGTCAACTGACCTCATCAGTCCCAGTGACTTCAGAAGATGCTCAGCGAAGTGAAGGGCAAAGCTCGCTCTACCTGGATTCACGCTTCTCTGCATCTTCTGCGAGCGCCTTTCTTTGGCTCGGAAAGGGCATTTGTTCTGTTCGTCTTTGCTTTGGGGTGCCACTACGGTGCGCATCCAGCCACGGACGGTGTTTCATTGATTCCACAAGCCGCTATGGGCACATTCGGAAGGAAGGGACACACGCCACTAGGTTAAATAGGGCTGCAAGCCGTTTGTTTGAACTCAGAAGACCAGTGACTGACTCAAAGCCATAACTAGAATCCTGCTTAAAGTTAGAGAAGATCAGTGTCAGAGGTTTGAATTCAGGGAGGGCGAAAATGAGTTTCTTCTGTTAGCTCCAGCTCCCTATGCGGGGACACGAGAGAAGCCTCCCACAAGGATGATAAAATATCAAAACATCTGGGTATCCCCTGGGCAATGTCCTTACAGACGGCCAATTCTCTCACACCAGAAGCAATTTGCAATTTCTCAAGTCGCTCCTGACACGAAAAAAAGCGTTTCTCAACCTGGGCATCAGGACCTGGGGGGGCTTGTGAGGGGATTTCAGAGGGGTCACCAAAGATATAAGAAAGCAGATCTTTCTGATGGTCTTAAGAACCCCTTTGGCAGAGAAGGTTGAAGATCCCTCGGCCTGTCCTTCTCTTCCTTCTTGTAAAGAGATGACGAATCCTTCCACCAAAAGCCCTCCTCTGTTGCGAATGGCTGGCCTCTCAGCTGGCCTCTCAGCCAAGGGGAGGGCTGTTTCAGAGACTCCAAATGGGTAGGGGAGAGCAGGCGTGCTTGGCACATTGCAGCGTGGTGCGCATGTGTGGAAAAGGGAGAGTGTGCGAGGCTGGAGGGAGGTTCTATGTGGGAAATTTGGTCCAATTATATCATTGGTGGGGTTCGGAATGCTCTTTGATTGTAGGTGAACTATAAATCTCAGGAAGAACAACTCCCAAATGTCAAGGTCTATTTTCCCCAGACTCCACCAGTGTTTACATTGGGGCATATTGAGTATTCATGCCAAGTTTGGTCAAAATACATCATTTTTGAGTCTGGATGTAGGCGAACTACAACTCCAGGATTCAAGGTCAATGCCCACCAAACTCTTCCAGTATGGTGGGTTCATCCCATCAACTCCATCCAGTATGTTCAATTGATCATGAAGGTTCTTTGTACCAAGTTAGGTCCAGGTCCATCATGGGGTGGGGTTTGGAGTGCTCTTTGATTGCAGGTGAACTAAAAATCCCAGTACCTACAACAAATAAATGTCAAGGCCAATTCCACCTCCAAACTTACCAATATTCAAATTTTGGCATATTGGGTATGCTTGCCAAATTTAGTGCAGATCCATCATTGTTTGCCTTCACAGTGCTCTCTGGATGTAGCTGAACTACAACTCCTATAAATGCCTCCAAGGACTTCCATTATGTTCCGTTGGTCATGAGGGTTCTGTGTGCCAAAGTTCCAGGGCCATCATTGGTGGGGTTCAGAATGCTCTTCGATTTCAGGTGAACTATACATTCCACTCCTATAAATCAAGGTGAATTGCTCCCAAACCTCTCCAGTATTTTTGTTTTACCATGGGGGTTCTGTGAACCAAATGTGGTCCAGGTGCATTGTTGGTGTGTGTGGGGGGTGTCACAGGGTGCAGGGTGAACGACAACATCTATCATGTTGATTCAGTCCCCCAAAACCCTTCCAATATGTTCAGTTGCTGATCAATTCCTCTCTGTTTGCTGTGTGCCATAGGAAAGGGTAGGATAGGGTTAAGGGGGAGGCAGTGGGCGGGGTTGTGCAAATAACACACCATTGGAGAAAGTCAGAAACACTGGGATGTGGATGGATCACATCAAATCTAGGATGAAATTGTCCATGTATGAAAGCCTTCTCTTTGGTGGTGAGCAGTATGGTGTTTGTGGAGGACAGCCTTCACTTGGGTGGTGAGCAGTATGATGTTTGTGGTGGATAGCCTTCACTTGGGTGGTGGGTAGTATGATGTTTGTGGTGGATAGCCTTCACTTGGGTGGTGGGCAGTATGATGTTTGTGGTGGATAGCCTTCACTTGGGTGGTGGGTAGTATGGTATTTGTGAAAGATAGCCTTCACTTGGGTGATGGGCAATATGGTGTTTGTGGAGGACAGCCTTCTCTTTGGTGGTGGGCAGTATGGTGTTCCTTGTGACAGCCTTCACTTGGGTGGTGGAGGATATTATGGTGTTTGTGGAGGTCAGTCTTCACTTTGGTGGTGGGCAATATGGTGTTTGGGGAGGACATTGGCAGGTGTTGGGAGACATGTTCATGGTGCTTGCTGTAACCTGAAACGTCCTTGGGGGGAGTGCTTTTGGTGACTCCTCAGCGCTGTGGGTTAAAGCTGTTTGTGGAGTCAGGAGCTTGTCTGTGTAAGTGGACACCCCCACACACACACATTCACATGTTCACTTTTATCATATGTATAGATTTATAGGAGCCATCAATGGACACACTGTCTTGAGGACCTTCAGTGATGGAAATGTCCCTTTCAATACTGATTGTAAAATTTGGAACAGGGCAATTTATTAAATAGCCTCTCTGCACTCCTTTCTTTTAGCAGCTACGTCACTGTTATTCCTTTGGATTAAGCAGAGCATGAGAATGGAAGGTAGCAACCAGATAGAATCAACACATACGGCCATGTGCTCTCTCTGCATTTAGCCATCTGTTTTGTGATCCAACGGCATGCCAGAGACCAGAGGAGATCGGCCAGGGCCATGGTCGGATGGAAATGCCATTTTCCAGTTCATGTTGATCTCTGAACTGATGTTTTGGTCCTCGTTTTAATCTGGAGACCGGCCTCCGTTTCCAGCCGTGACCTCAATTGCAGAGCGAGTCAAGGCCACGATCTCACCACAAGATGTGACAATCACTTGCCAGCCATTGGAGGCGAGTTTATTCCTGGCAACATCCATTAGATAGGGCTTTCTGCATTTAAAAGCCACTGTGCTTTCTTGTAGTTTTCCAGGTCTTTCGTTTCTCTGTCCAAGAGTGCTAGTGGGGAGCCATTGCAGTGAAAGTGGTGTCAAACTGCATTACATTGACAGTAAGATGCACTCTCCTGTCTGAAACCTACTTGCCATTCCAAACCATGAGAACTTGGTAAGGCATTCTTAATGGCTTAACGAGCTTCCTCTAATTGGGAATAATTAGTGGAGATCGTCTTAGTTAATTTTTTAAAGAACGATTTAAAACATGTCATTAGCTCCAGAGCCTGGAACATGAACCAATAGATTACAGGGAAAGAGATTCCACCTGAACACTCAACATAACTTTTCTGTTAAGAGTTAGTTGAAAATATAATGTTTTGAAATGATTGTGTGTTTGTGTATGTGTTTTAGCAATATTGTAACCCACCTTGAGCTGTGAGGAGAGACGGGTAGAAATAAAATTATTATTATGATTACTATTATTTGTATATTTACAGTATTTATATTCCACCCTTCTCACCCTGAAGGGGATTCAGGGCGGTGTCATGCCCCAGCCTGACTACATAGCCCAGACAGCCAAGCCATGTTAAATCCAAGCTACAAGACAAGCCTGAAAAAAACCACTGCAAAGGCCTCTCGGTCAGCCAGCAGTCAAGGCCAAAGACAGCCTTTCCCCTCTCCAGCCTGATAAGGGGTGTTGGGAACGAGAAGCCTCGCTTCCTCCCTTTTCGCCAGGTGCAAGCACTAATGAGTTGACATACCTTCCTCTGTCGGGAGGCCTGAGAAAGTCAAGCCGGCATACTGTCTATGGGAAAGACTTACGACGCAGCCAGCGTCTTAGAGATCAAAGCCTTGGGGGGCCTATTTAAGTTGGGTCCCAGAGATGCTCTGCATCTCACGCCAACGTTAAGCTTCCTTGCCAAGCTCTACGGACACCAGCCTGGGCCATTGGGCCTCCAAGTGATTGAACTCTAGTATTTGCCAAGCCTTTGTTACCAAGAACTTAACCTGGGATTTAGGACTTTCCTACCTCCAAAGGGGGGAGGAGATAAGTTTGCCTCCCCCTGTGAAAAAGGAGACGTTGGTTCCTTCTGGGAACCATCTAGATCAGGGGGCGGAGCTGGCCTTTAGCCGATCCGCCCCCTGAGGATCCATTCTGAACCAGGTTCGAGGGAGAGAGGACGTCTCCCTCGAAGCTCCGGTGGAAGAGGATCAGAAGAAGTGCGAGGTCGGTAGCGGGGGCCCAGGGGAGAGGGGGCTTCATCCCCTTCCCTGCCCCCCACCCCCGCCAGGATCGGCGGGGCTCCCTTACCAGGGGGCCTGCCTTATGGCATGGAGCGGCGGCGGCTTTGCGCGGCGGCGTCAAGGCTCCTCCGGGGGTTTTACACCCATTGGGTTGCCCCCTCTTTGCTTTGGGCCCAGCGGTGCGGGACGCCGGGGGGTTGGGCGGCCGGTGCTGCCCCTTCCCGCCACCGGGACCTTGGGGGAGGGCCTTGACAGCGGGGGCGGGGCCTTTCTCCCCTCCCTACTTGGTTTCTGCCCCCGCATTTGCTTCGCCCCCCTTTTTTCTCCGTGCCACAGGGCGGGGAGGCGCTGCTGTGGGTGCCGCGGCTCGACGGCCAGGCTCCGCCGTGGGTAGCGGGTGCCTGGGCGCCTCCCTGATGTTGCGTGGGCCTTTGAGTGGGGGGGAGTGAGGCCTGGGGGGATGGGGGGGCGGTCGAGGGGAGTGAGGTTACTCTAATCCCCCCCATTTTTCTTCGGGGCGCCTTGGACTGGTGGGCCGCGTGGCTGCATCCTGGCGCCCCTTCGGTTTCCCGCGTGCGCGCTTTTCGGGTGGCGGGGAGGGGTTTTTGGCCGTGGGGAAGGGATGCCTCCTCACCCCCCCTGTTTTTCCTTTCTGCCTCGCCAGCAAGGAATGGTGCGGCATTCTTGGGTCCCCGCTGTGGGAGGCGTCGGGGGTGGGTGCGTGCGTCTGACCCCCCTCCCCTTCCCCCGTTTCTATCTGGCGGCCGCCATTTTGGGCAGGGGTTTGCCTCCAGCAGCCACGAGGCTGCTACAAAATGGCAGCCCCCATTGCCAGCCTCATGGCCTAGCGGCCATTTTGTTCCATCGAGGCTGGGACTACAATCAAGCAATATTGGTCAATGGGGGGAGTTAGACTGGGGCTTCCTGACGAGTTGCCCCCCCCCCCTTTTCCTTTCAAGGCTAAGGGGAGGTTAATATTATGATTAACTCACAGGTATTAAGCAATTTTAATAATTTCTGAATGTGGCTTGGGGAGCCTCGGACTTTTGGTTGGTTGGCTGTTAACCTAAGCCCAGCAGCCATAACACATCATGGGATTGCTTTGGAGATTGTATGGTTGCTCAGTGGATAATAGTGTTTTCAATAATAAGAGGTTTAATTATTTAACAATGGTACGTAATATAATAATATTACTATTATATAATATATATATATATATATATAAAACACCTTTGCTCAAACACCAATAGGAGTCGTGCATGTTGACATACGGGGATATTCACCCTCACATATGTGACGTGGGAGAAGGGGTTACGTAAGGTTAATTAGCACTTAAAGGCTTGGGTTGGATGGTTGTCCTTAAAGGGTGCCCTGCCTGCAGTTAAATGGACGCACCATGGTACTGTCTGGGGGGCCCTCGACGGCGTAACTAGCCCCAGGGTGGGGATCCATGTGGAACATGTATTCACCCGTCACCATGTGTTATTTCATAGGATGACACCTAAGAAGAACATACCGGGCCCAAAAGGGAAGGGCCCAGCTGAGAAGACCTCCGCCAAGCGCCCCCTGCCCCCCGATGTGACGTCTTCGGATGATGACGAGTCAACCCCTGCCGACCTGAGCGCGCTGATGGCGCGAATGAGGGATTTTGAGAATCGGATGGGTCTGGGGGTGGGGGAGGTGAGCCAGCGACCTGCTCGGCACGCCAGCAGGAAGCTGATCGTAAAGCATTTAATGTCTCGTATGTCTCGCCTAGAAGCCAGTGTCGGTGCAAGGGAGCAAGGAGAAATGCAACCCCCGCTGGAGGCTCCGGCTGCAGAACACCAGGAAGAGCCGTCCGCCAGTGTGGAACCCATTATCCCGCCAACCACGATGGGGCAGTCGTTTCCGGTTTCCAGTCCAGCGACAGTGACGTTGCAGGAGGAAGACACCCAGAGGCCGCTGCCTGAGACAGCCACCACTTCTACGGGTATGAACACCACACTTACATGGCCCTGGGATCAGGGACACATACAGCACTCGACACCGAGACGTAGCACTCAGTTGGAGGCGGGCACATCAGGGTGTGAGGCTAGTATCAGTTCATCAGCCCTGATTGTTCCCGCTCCAACGCTAGAGGCTGCTAGGACAGGGCCGGCCAATCAATTTTGGGGAACGGATAAGTGGCCTGAAGAGGCGACCCCGGTGTTGTCAGTCGCCGAACTGGCCTCACATTTAACTCAAAAGGTTATTGATAAGGTCCGGAGGAATGAATATGTAGACATATTCTCTTTATACTACAGGGACCTAGATAAAAAAGAGAAGGAGGATTTGGATGAAGAAGCTAAAGAGAAGCTTAAAAAACAAAAGGTCGAGCAAACGTGGGAGAATTGGCTGGCCTGTTACATGATTTACATGGCCTTGATAGTCGATGTTTCACCTTACAGGGCTATGTCGTTAGTGATATACCAGAATATCATTTACAATGCCCACATTGAGTTCCCGGGGAACATATGGTTAGAGTATGACAAACGCTTCCGTTCCAAGGCGGCAAGTCGGCCCAATAAGCGTTGGGACTTGATCAATAATCAACTTTGGTCTGAAGTAATGCAATTGACCAAGACCGCGTTTAGCCAGAAAGCTGATAGTGGGCACACAGTCCAGAATTTCAAGAAGGGTCCGCCCTTTTGGCAGGCAGCCCCGCAATCCCAGCCCCAGCGAAGGCCAATGTGCTGGGAATTTGCGTCTCAAGGGGCATGTAATAAACCCAGTTGTAAATATCTGCACGCCTGCACTATATGTTTGGGACTCCACTCAGCCAAACACTGCAACAAACAAAAGCCCAATCGGGGCAACAACTGGGGAGGTCAACAGCCAGGGAAAAGTACAGCGCCTTCCTTTCCAAAAGGGCCCCGATCAGTTGACCTATTGGTTGCAGTCGTACCCCGATAGGGTGGCAGCAACGTACTTATTCGAGGGTTTTAGTTATGGTTTTCGAATCCCAGCTCAAGGACCACGCATGCCGCGGATGGCGCCAAACCTTAAATCTATAGTGGGAATGGAGACTATAGTAAAACAGAAAATTGATAAGGAGCTTCGTGAAGGACGGGTGTTGGGTCCTTTCGCATCACCGCCCACGCCTCACTTTAGGGTTTCCCCGCCAGGCATAGTGCCCAAGAAGGCGGATGGGGAGTTCCGCCTCATTCATCATCTGTCTTATCCCAGAGGCAGATAGGTGAATGACGCAATACCCGAGGAACTCTGTTCCGTTCAGTACACATCATTTGATAGGGCAGTGTCTATCGTAAAAAGATTTGGTTCGGGCGCTGAATTGGCAAAATCTGACATTAGGTCCGCCTTTAGGCTGCTCCCAGTACACCCCCTAGATTTTGAGCTATTGGGTTTTTATTTCCAAAATTCATACTACATGGACCGTGCTCTGCCCATGGGCTGCTCCATATCGTGCGCAGCCTTTGAGACGTTTAGCACGTTTATTGAGTGGGCTATTAGGAAGAAATCTGGCCAAGCGGGTGTTGTGCACTACCTCGATGACTTTTTGTTCATCGGGAAGTGCGGGTCGGGTAACTGCCTGGCGCTGTTACAGGCCTTTCAACAACTTACCGCGGAAATGGGGATCCCGTTAGCTAAAGAGAAAACCGAAGGCCCACAACAAGTGTTATCCTTTTTAGGGGTTGAGCTAGATACAGTTCAGCAATTTTCCCGGTTGCCTCCTGATAAGGTGGCAGACCTGAGTCAGAGGGTGCAGCAATTTTTGGTGCGCAAAAAAGCAACCCTGAGAGAATTCCAGACATTGATTGGTCATTTAAATTTTGCATGCAAGGTTGTTGCGCCTGGAAGGGCCTTTTTACGCAAATTGTGCGATGCCATTTCCGGGATAACCTTGCCCCATCATCATATTCGAGTGACCCGTTCTATAAAATTAGATTTGGAAATTTGGCTAAAATTCTTATCCAAATTTAATGGTGTGTCCTTTTGGCGGCAAGAGCTGATGCTGCGTGATGCCCTAAAAGTAGCATCTGATGCATCTGGCTCAATAGGTTTCGGCGTATACTTTAACGGGCACTGGTGCACTCAGGTTTGGCCCCAACAGTGGCATGCGTCGGGCATAACATCGGATTTGACCTTTTTGGAGTTTTTTCCCATCATAGTGGCTGTTACACTATGGGTGGATAGTTTTGCAAATTCAACAGTGCACTTTTGGTGCGACAATATGGCCACAGTCCAAGTAATCAACACCCTCACTTCCAAATCGCGAAGGGTTATGGCCGCTTTGCGTTTTTTCACACTTCACTGTCTAGAGCATAATATTTTGTTCCGTGCTTTTCACATCGCTGGGTTGGATAATTCATTGGCCGACGCTCTGTCTCGTATGCAGATGGAGCGGTTCTGGCAGTTAGCACCCAACGCGGACGCCCGGCCGGAACCCATGCCAGACCATCTCTGGATGGTTGGAGCGAGGAGGTGACCTTGGGTATGGCACACGCACTGGCTCCTAGCTCTAGGAAGTCTTATTTGAAGTGTGTTCAGGAATTTTCTGAGTTTCAAAAGTATTATGGTTTACCTGTGGTTTTTCCAGTACCTTACAAGCATTTGGCGCAATTCTGTGTTTATTCTAGGAGGCGGGGACTAGCCCCTCATACTATTCGAGTCAAATTGGCAGCCTTGGCTTATTGGTTGAAGGCTCAGGGCCTTCCCGATGGGACCAATGATTTTCGGCTACATAAATTGATGGCAGGGTGGTCAAACCAATATAGACGGCCCATGGATGATAGGGAACCGTTAACTCCCGATATCCTGAAGGGTCTACTCCACACCTGGCCTAAGTTGTGTTCATCAGAATACGAAAAATTGTTATTTCATTCAGCGGCGCTTACAGCCTTTTTTGGGGTGCTTAGAATAAGCGAATTGGTTACAAAGTCAAAAACTGATGCGTCCCATGGTGCTTTGCTCTTTTCGGACGTGACGTTGGTATAGAACGCTTTACAAATTAAAATTAGACAATCTAAAATGGATCAGCAAGGGAAAGGCTGTGTGATTAGTTCAGCTAGCTGTAGCAATGTTGACTTGTGTCCAGTAAGGGCCATGTCTCAATACCTGGCTGTTCGAGCATCCAAGCCCGGGTACCTTTTTTGTCATTCTGACGACACGTCTTTAACTAAATATCAGTTCTGGACGGTCACGAATAAAGCGTTAAAGCTTTTGGGGCTTGCACAACACAAATTTGGCACCCACTCTTTTCGTATCGGGGCGGCATCAACGGCATCTGAGATGGGATACGCTGTAGACAGAATTAAGGCTTTGGGCAGATGGAAGTCAAATGTTTACAAGGGCTATGTTCGTTCAAAGTTAAGTTAAATATGTTATATTGTTTCAGATCTGATGCAGCCAGCGCATAGGCGAAACGTCCTGGTATGTGGTCATAGCTACATCCACTGGGCAGGGCGGCATGCCCAGCGGACTTCCTATGGCCGACATTTGGGTTTTTCCTCCACCGCTGTGGTCGAGTGGAGAGGAAAAAGAGGTATGTGTTGGGAAGGTTTGATCCCATTTCTGTTAGGCGTCAGGGGCTCACAACCGCCTGACGTCTTGGTCATCCACCTCGGTGGAAATGACCTGGGTCTCCTAGCAGGTAGGCCGCTCTACCAACAGGCTAGAGATGACATTTTTCGAATTTGGCGGCACTGGCCGCATGTTCATGTTGTCTGGTCGGCCATCATACCACGGCTCAAGTGGGCTGGTGGTGGTGATGTTCGTCGACTTGAGCGAGCAAGAAGACGTGTAAACCGTGCCATGCGAGCCTTTTTGTCGCATGGCAACGGATCATACATTGGTCATGGTAATATTTCTCACACAAATTTAAATTTGTACCGGGCAGATGGTATTCATCTGTCTGAGGAGGGAACGATTTGTTTTTGTCCAATTTGCAGGTTGGGATTCAGTTAGCATTGGAGAGCTTGGTGGGGGATGTGGACTAGGTGGACACCTGTCCCCATCGGTGGCGGAAAATAGAGAGGAGTATGCAAAGTTGTCTTCACACAAGCCCCCTCCCACAGTTCAGGATGGGGGGTGGGTCAGGTAGTTTCAGTGAGGCAAGGCTTAATGGCATACAATGACAGGGTCTGATTGGGACATTTTTCAGATATAGACTTCTGTCCAGTTGTTTAACTGTTGTTTGGTCTGGTTAGAGAAAAAAAGGAGGTTTTTGCCACTGTTAGCCGAGGGGTATAGCCAACTGGGATACCTCCTCGGCTTTGTCACCAAGTTCCTGATTCCTACTAGTTTAGGTTAGGACAGAATTAAATAGGTAACAATTTACAATAAAAGTTGCCCATAATTTGAACCCAACTGTACTTGTGTGGTCTCTTTATTTCAGGGGTGGGCAGGCAAAGCGCATTGGGGCATCAAGACTATTTCTGCATTTATTGGATCTTTGAGCTCTTTATGGACTATTGCTTTGCAATACCTGGATGCTGGGTGCATCAGTGGACTATATCTTACCTCCTCTCTATTTTTTACTTATTCTAAATAAAGCATTTAATCACGGCTGGTCTCAAGTGGTTTACTGAGGGATCCTTCAGGTCCAGGGTGCAACAGCGGATCATAGAACACATATCGGCAAACATTCAATGCCGATTATACAATGTTGCCCGTCTTGGACAACAAATAGAAGAGATATATGGAATTTTCCCCATCTTTCTGCATCTTTGGAGGCTGTGCTTGGTTCCGGCCACAGGAAGGTGCTATTGCTGCATCTCCTTGCCAAAGAGCTTTCTTTGTTTGTAAACTTTCCTCCTTTTTTCAAAACACGTGCCTAAAATATGTCCCCGCTTAACGCGGTCTCTATTTGTTGTATGCCAGAACAGGAACGCCCCGTCTTTAAACACCACACCAGTGTAGTACAATCAACAAGCAGTTTATTGAAGGATATATGTAAGCAAAGCAATAAAAATGGTAAAAACCAGTATAGATCAAAGCAATGTTATTCCAGTCCATAAACTTCCAGATAACAAGGTAAAGACACAAGGTCCAAGGTACAGCAACCATTAAACAAGGTAGCATGAAAATCCAATGAACAGAGCAGGAACTTGGCAAAACTTGAAACATGAAACTAGAAATCCACTTGGAGAAACAAGACTGTCATGAAGTATCAATGTTGATGAGACTAAAGTGAAACTTTCTCTGGAATCAATATAAAGCCTTTCCTGGCTCCTGAACCGAAAGGAAAGCATTACAACCAAATAAGGATTTCTTATTTCTCTTCTCCTGCAGACGAATTGACCTTAGTTGAGCCTGAGAACTATGCCTCTGTTTACAAAAGTCTAGTTCATCCTCATTAATTTCTACACCTGACAAATCATCCTCAGAGAAAGACTGCTGTGGCTCGTTCCCAGAATTTGACCTTGTGCATCTGCAGGAGAAACACTATGTTCATCAGATAATTTGGGCCTCTCTCCTGGGCTTGACTCAGGCCCAGCAAAACCTGCATCCTCATTGACAACAGACAAAGATCCAGAACAACCCTCATCCCCATTGATATCAGACACAATCACAGGCTGAACTACAACACTATTCAGCTACTCACACTGTTGCTTTCAA
>JARBWK010002363.1:0-15301 GCA_030556195.1 Anolis apletophallus
TAAACCCACCAAAGTGAAATTCTGCACCAGAGTGCCCTTTATGGTTCTACTCTAAAACTACATTAAATCAGATTTGTATTCTTTTTCTCTTTAGTTTCCTCCAAAACTCCTTTGACTTATTCCATTACTTTTCTATCTCTTTAATAATAGTTAAGACAATATTTTCTGTTCTTTAACTCAGTAGGATCTAAATAAAGTACTCTCAAACTCTGCAACCTAATCATATATCTAGTTAACATAATATTTTTAAAGATAATGCATCTTGAAATCAAGGATCAGAGTTTAGAAATGCCCCTATTATACACACATGCTAGAGTCAATCATCTGTAAAAGCTGATCTTAGGGATCAAATGAAAGCGGAAACCCCATGAATAAAACCCCCCACTTTTTTAACATCTCTCAGAGGCCCCTTCTGCACAGCTGTATAAAATTGACATTGAACTGGATTATGGCAGTGTGGACTCAGATAATCCAGTTCAAAGCAGATATTGAGGATTACCTGCCTTGATATTCTTGGCGTGGAAGGGCCCTAAGAATCTCAAAATCCTCCAGGATTCATTATGTAGACCCGTGTTTTTGCTATTGTTGTTGTTAGCAAAATAATTATTTATGTATAGCTCACTTTAAAACTATACAACTTAAGACATACAAAAATTAATATTAAAATTGAATAGGACTTTGTAGGTCAGAACCAGTACTTTGAATAGTGCTCAGAAACAAACTGGCAGTCAGTGGAACTTTTGTAACCATGGCTCAAATCTCTTTTAGTCTCTATTGGGCAGACCTTGGACAAGCATTCTCTCAGTCTCCATGAAAACAAAAGCAAACCTGCTCTACCGCCCAAAACCCTGAAAGGGTTGCCTTAATTGACATAGTTCAGAAATGACTTAGACACACACAACAGCAACATAATCATTTGATCATAAAAGAGAAAGTGGTGATACCTAGGTTTTTAGATGTTTAACCTAGAGTGGTAGCTTAACACACATTTTAGGGTAGGGGCCCTTCCACACAGCTGTATAAAATCCACATTGAATAGTTGCATGGCAGTGTGGACTCAGATAATTCTGTTCAAAACAGACATTGTGAATTATCTGCCTTGATATTCCAGGTTATATATTTGTGTGTGTGTGGGGGGCTATGACTGTTTTTGAAAAACAGAGATAACTAAGTCACTTATATATGTATATAGTCCTCTAGACTGTTTGTAGCTCTGCTCACTCCCTTCATGGAAATCAATGACTTGTGGCTTCATCATATTGTAAAGAAATAAAACCAGCAATTCTATGTGAAGGAAACTTATTATACTGAAGGTATAATATCATATTTATTATCCTGACTCTACTTTAGGGCTATCCTATCACAGGCTGTGCTTGTTTTGCCAAGATTTCTTTTAGAGAAGATTGGCCTACTTCTAAGGGTGAGAGAGGATGACGGGGAGTGGGATTCAATCATGATCATGCCCATTTGCACAGGCCCAAACTACCATTAAACCCCTTCCATACAGATGAATAAAGTCCCACATTTTTCTGCTTTGAACTGAGTATATGGGGTGTGGACTCAGAGAACCAGTTCAAAGCAGATATTGGGATTTTCTGCCTTGATATTCTGGGGGCCCTTCACACAGTCATATAATCCAGAATATCAAGGCAGAAATCCCACATAGTCTGCTTTGGACTGAGTTATCTGAGTCCACACTGCCCTATATTCCAGTTCAAAGCAAAAATGGGATTTCTTTTTTTTGTATGGAAGGGCTTGGGTTGTATGCCCATGTGGAAGGGCCCTTATATCTCAAAGGACACAACATGGCACATTGCCAATCTACTAACATTATCGAATGAACCTGAAGGCCCTTCAATGCAGCCATATCATCCAGAATATAAAGGCAGAAAATCCCACAATATCTGGTTTGAACTTGGTTATCGTAGTCCACATTTCCATATACAGTGTTCCCTCACGTATTGCGGGTGTTACATTCCAGGACCACCTGCGAAAAGTGAAAATCCGCGAAGTAAAGATGCTATATATGTATATCGATTTGAGGTGAAGCAAAAGCGAGGAGAGAGTTAAAGACACTGCAGCTCTCTCTCTCTTTTTGCTAGCTATCTCTGCTTCGCAGTCTTTCTTGATTGGCTGCCTCTACCCCGAGGGGAAGGTGAAACCCCCTTCCACACTCCATCATTGCCAGGAGGCAGGATTAGAACGCCGCACTGGGCAACGGCAACAATTAATAAACTGAGAGGCAAAAACCTGTGAAACAGCGAGTCTGTGAAAAGCGAACCACAAAGTAGTGAGGTAACACTGTATTCCAGTTGAATACAGATAGTGTGGGATTATATTCAGCTATGTTGAAGGGCCTGATACTCACAACAATTTTGTGATCAAACGTAGCAGGCTAGTGACTCTCACTGTCACACCTTTCCAACTGGTGTTTTTGAGATCCTTGGTCCTGCAGCCTAACCTAAGGTTAGAGGTATAACTGCCTTCCCAAGGTTTCATTGCTCCAAATACGTTGCAAGGTGAGTAAGAAGTCTGTGACACAATCAGCACCTATTGGCAGGTTTTCTTATCAATAGCACATCTTTTTCACAGGAGAGTAGAAAACTGGCAACGGATTGCACAGAATATTGTGTGATAAGGTGACTGTCCTGCTTAAAGACTGGTTTTCCGCCTTCATGTAATAAATCCTATATGTGTATAAAATATTGTTTTTTATTTTCAATGTGGGAGGATCCTGAAATGCACAAACACATTGTCAGGGCTAGAATCTCTATGCCTGGGGCCAGAGACAGATCCCAGCCTGCCATGAGCCTACTACTTTCACCTGAGTTGCTGAGTCAGAGAGAGATGACTCAACCATGAACTTTGCTCTATTTCTTTGCAGTTGAATATACTGGGACTATGACCTTTGGTCTAGATAAGACTCTGGGGTATGATGTAATACCCAGGAACTCTGGGTAATGCAAAGACTCACTGGGATTGCTGAGTCAGGATGCAGCCCTCTCCAGGCATTGCATGGGGAGGGATTAGTATATAGGATTGTGGTGATGGGAAGCGGTGCTTCAGCTTTATAGGTTTTGTGTCTTCAATAAACTACCACTGGAAGAAGCAGCAGTTCTGTAGCATCTTTACTGGAAAGCATTGAAGTTCCTGACAGCTGAAGCCCCTGAAACTTTCCCAGGAATTGAGAGGTTTATGCAAGAGGCGGAGGAATATGTGGAAAGCTGGGATTATGTTACTGGAGCAGTCCATGAAGGATGTACTTTAGAATACTATGGATGAGGTTGGCCTCCCTGATCGGGTCAGAGAAACGGCGTCAGCATGGCGTGCGGCTGCTCCAGAGGGACATATTCTTTGTGAGGGATCCAGGGAAGCTTGTCATGTGGATCCAGTGCGACTCCAGGGTGCAGCTGCGGTGCACAGTAAGTCCAGAGAGACGACTCGGGAGTGAAACTACTGAGCCGAGTTCTCCCACGGAAGTGGAGGTGTTGGGATGCAAAGTTGCGGCTTTGGAGAAGACATTGCAGCGAATGTCCCAGCAGATGTTTAAGAACCAAGATTCTATGTGGGGGCCGCCTGAGGGAGGCGATTTTACGCGTTATTCTTGGATGGACAGTGAGAGGGTTGAAACCCATCCTAGATCTCCTTCGGGAGTGTGGGGGGTTGATGCCCAGTCAGGAGTTCCGCGAGGAGCAGCATATGGTGCCCAGATGCCCAGAAGAGATGGAGCAGGAGAATGGAGACCCCAATTGGGGGGGTGATGTTCGTTCATGGAAGGAGCCGCTCCGTGTGGAGTTTGATGGTGAGGCATGTAAAGTGGCCTTTTTTGTGGCAGCAGTTGGCGATCACATGCAAGATTATGGCAGTAGGACCTACTTGTACCCAAGTGAAGGCAGAGAGTGCGTGCTGGGAGCTGTAAAGGAAGAGCTGCGGACTGGTACGTGCAGTGCCATGATCGACAAGATCCATGTTTGGGGACATTGAGAGGGTTTCTTCGGGCTGTGAAGAACAGATTTCGTGACCCACTGGAGAGTAAAAGCCAAAGAAGCTCTGAGGGGTTAACGCAAGGCAATAAATCTGTAACGGAGTATGCGGAGGAGTTTATGAGCCTTGCGGGCAAGGTAGTGGAGTGGTCTCAAGCAACCCTCCTTGAACTATTTAAAGACGGATTACGACGAGTTGTTGGAGTGGTGCCTTCATCGTGGAGACCCTGGTGATGTCGATGGATGGATCCAATTGGCTGGTAACGAGAAGGTATTCTGGCCCAAGTGCAACGGCGAAGTCGGCAGTAGGACCTACGAGGCGATTTCGGCCAGGGTCAAGACGTGTAACCGGAAGCAAGAGCCAGCGGAGTAGTGTTAGCGGAAAGCCAACTGTGGGGAAAGGCTTGTGTTACATTTGCTCTAAGCCGGGACATTATTCCTTCCAATGTCATCTAAGAAAGTTACTGTAATGAACACTGGATATCTGTAAAGATGACGCGCAGGCAGCAACTCAGTCTCACAAGATTTATTCCAGGTATCATTGCCTGTGAAGCCAGATCTGGCTTCACCCCGCCCCCAACATAGTTTATATACAGCCTCCGCCTCCACCATCTGTCCATCATCCCAAAGACCCAACCCCCTAGCATGCAATGCTAAACAGAGGCTGCATCAGACCCAAATGATACAGCAATCCCAGTAGTCCATTGGGGCATGACCCCAGGGGTCACAGAGTTAGTGTCATGAGTCCAATTGTCCAATGACTGCTCAGTCGCCTCTCCCTGAGTCAGCATAACACAAGGCAGTGCTTCCCATGTTGGTGTGGTGTGGTCCATAGCTCAAGGCTCTCTCTCAGCACTGCTCAAGCCTTCAAGGTCGCACCTGGTCGGGATTACCAGTATTGGAAGGGTCTAAGATTAGAGCACACTCTGCTCTAATTGACAGAACCTTACAAAATACCTCTCCTCCCCTGAGAGAAAGAGGATTTGAACATACCACTAAACTTATCATCTAAATCCTATTCTAACACCAAACACAAAAATCAAGACCTTGCCCCACAATCTACCCACTAGAACAAAGCCTTGCTGTCCATTCCTTAAATAAACCTGGAATTCCCCCACACTCAGACAACCCAGCTCATCTCCACCAAACGCTCAGCTTGTTCAAGGTTACCTCCTATCTCTCTTCCTACCAAATCTAAAACAACCCCATCCCTTTACTACCATAGCAAAAGGGACCACAGAACCACACTTCCCATGCAACCACTCACTACTACAGATCCCAACAGTCCACTGCACAGGAACAAATCAACTGCGCATCTACTACCACACAATCAACACTCCAAGTCCCATAACTCTCAAAAACCCCCACTGCCCACAGCAGGAGACTTCAGGGACAAAATTACACCACCATCTCTATCACACACAATCAGGATTCCAAGGCCCATAACTCTCAATAACCACAAACTTCCTCCTGGCAGGCTCAACAGGAGACAACATCATTCCCCTCTAAACACTCTCCCACAAAACCAAAAACCTCTAATATACCACATCCTCACCTGCGACACAGGACCCATTCAACTGTGCCCAGCGAATACCCAAAAGAATCCCACTATCCTACTGCCCTTGCAGAAGGCACTTGAGAAAACTACAACTCTCACCTCTTACATTCAACACAGGACCAACTCAACTCTGCTTCGCAAGTACACAACAGAAATCCACTATCCTTACTGCTCCGGCAGCAACACTATCCTACTACCCTGGCAGAAGGCACTTGGGAAACTACAACTCTCCCCACTGCACAAGCAGGAGGTCACACTATAATCCAAATTACCACTTTCCGCACAATAAACACTAAATGAATGAACATCCACACTTCCAATTTCAATTCTAACACACAATCCTGGCACTTAATTCTACTGAACAACCTATAACACCCCTTCTAGCTCATCTTAACCATCGCATTGAAATCAACCATCCAACTAAGCGATGAACACCCACACACCTAAATCAACATAACAAACCCAGGAACAAATCAACTGGGCAGTCTCGCCAACTCCTCTTCTCAAGGAAGGCACTACAAACTCTTTACTAACTTATCCAATTGCCACAATCAAAGTTAAAACACTAATAACACCACAACTTCTAATCTAACTCTAAAAGCTATCTTCTAAACTGAATATTCCAAGCCAAACGCAGGCACGGCCATCTGCGCATAACCAACACCTATACCTAATAGCTACTATAACTCAAAGTTACCCTCCTCCTGGCCAATTCAACAGGAGGCAATACCACTACCAAATCCACTCCAAAACTATCCTCCACCAAACAACCTTCCTGCCGCAATTAACCTCATTGCAGATCCCAACAAGGCTACACCTATTTCTCTAACTACTGGGACCAAAATCCCCAATGCAGCAGCAGAATGCACATTCTAATTCTCACCCCATCTAACATCTCTAACAATGAATGCATGTCTAAACATTCCCCCATCTAAACATGCTACAAAACACATGTAATCATAGCACCTACATAACAGTAACTAATGCAATATTACCCCCATCAACATTTCTAAGATATGAGAGCATTACATAAACATCCCTAATTCAACACAACAATCCCTCCAATGATAAATGAGACATAAGCATAAGAATGCATTCTATAAAATACATTAGGCACATTACTATATCTAATACACAAAATTCCAGTGTCATACAATCCCAGTTCTGCACCATCAATTCGTTAAATCACAATGCTCAGGCTAACACATTTAAGTAATACCTCTTCCACACATTGAGACCATCTCAGCCTCAAACTCATTAAGGGCATTTCCTTTACATAACAACCTTTTTAACAATGAGCATAACACAATCCAGTGACCCTTCTTTCCCAAAGTCAAAAGTAATATGCTGGTTACTGTACCACTGGCCCATAGTTCATCCTCAAGACTCAACAGTTCTCGAAGTTCAAGCCACTCCGATGATGTCACCCAGAGTTCAGTCATCAGAATCTTCCCTGGAGAAACATGTTCCAACATCCCCTGATTCCAACCACCCCCCGAGTGACCAAAACCTCCGGCCAAAGTAGCCAGCACCAGCTCGGCAAGCCAATGCTCCAGTAACAGGGCACTCCCAACACTTTCCTTCAGGGGAACAGCCAACGGTCGCCACCCAGTCGCACCAGCCACCATGGATCTCGCCGACTGCTCACACTGGATCTCGCCAACTGCTCCACCACTCCCAGCTGCCACCGGCTCCTTCAGAGGAATATCGGCTCGCTGAGACTTGTCTGGCATCTCCACTGCATTCCATGGCTCTCCTCCTTCAGGCAATGCCAAAACAGCCACACACTTCTCCAAAATAATGGCATCTCTTCTTGCTGCTCCTATCAGCACGGCCGGCTCCTTCTCTTCAGGGAGCTCCAGCTCACAAAGAGTCTTGCCACACTCCAGATGTTGGCTTGCTTCTAGGGAGGAATCACCTTGCCCAGGCTCCATAGTAATGGGAACAGGCTTCACTTCCCTTCTCTCATCTGCAAAATAGTCATTGCCAGGGAGCTTCTTCTCTGTAGCAACTTCTACTCTTTCAAGGGACTGCAAAATCACTCCCCACGCCAACAAACTTCCCAAGGCCTTTGTAATTAAAACAGTTTCGCTTTCTCCTTTACTGCAGGCCGGGACATCAAAGGGAACACATTCCTCTGTTGCTTCTCCCTCAGGAATCTCGGTTTCCAAGACAACCAAAGCAGGCTGGGCCTCTCCTTCCAGGGCAAAGGTGTCTTCTTCGCTCACAGTAAAATAAACCTCTGTCTCTTGGGCCGACAGCAAACTAGGTGACGAATTCTCCAGCCGCACTGTGCACTCGCCAACCTCCTCAAGAGCATATTCATACTGGCCTTCTTCTTCTCCCTCTGTGCCTTCCACAACACAAGAAGCCTCTTGCCCACTTGCTGGCTCTAACATTCCTTCCATCGTGCGAAAGGAACCCTCTTCTCCTTTCTTCCTCCCGGTAATGCAGTCTCTGAAGTTAAAGCCGTCTCGCTTTCCCTTTACTGCCGACCGGGACTTCAAAGGACAGGCATTCCTTTGCAGTTTCTCCCACAGGAGCCTTGACTTCCATCTCCACATGGCACTCTTCCGTCTTTTCGGCCGTCCACACAAATTCCTCTGGTAAGACGGCTTCTGCAACGGGTTTTGGCCCGCTTCTAGCTTCCCCAACGCTCCATGCCTTTGGTTGGGATTCCTCATCGGCATCATCAAAGCGTCCCTCTTCTTCCCCTGGGAGACACATCCATTCAGGGGAACACACTATTTCATAGAGCTCCTTGGTCCTCTCGTACAACACATCTACCTCCTTATGCAGCACACTCACATCATGCTGCCCATAACGAAGAGCTTCCTGCAACACATGCAGTCTCCAACAAACTTGCTTCCATTCCTGGACCGCCCCATCTCTGGTCCCCATGGAATACTGAGCTCTCTCCTGCCCAGTCTCTTCAGCCTTCCAAACTGGCCCTTCCTTTGGCACAGTCACCTTGGCTGCCTCAGGTTCTGGGGACTCTCTCCCCCCTTCTGCCAGGTCCACCTGACCATCCCTGGCACGCACCAGACGAGCACTCCTGTACTCCACCGTCTGGCAAGCGCTCCTGCGCTTCTCCGGTTCTTCCACCAGACGAGCACTCCTGTGCTCCACCGCCTGGCAAGCGCTCCTGCGCTCCTCCGGTTCTCTGGGCGCATCTTCCCCCTCCTTCTCGCAAGAAGGGGCGCCCTCTGACGACTCCTCCATCACCCAATGAGGGAACAAGCCTTGCAGGATCCTTCTAGCCTGCTGCTGCTCCACCTCACTTGGGACCCATGAATCGTCCTCTTCCTCCTCATCCGAGTCACTGTCCCAGAACTCCTCAGGACTCACCCATTCCACCTCCATCATGGGTCTGGACTTTGAGGATGGCATCTCTCTGGATAAGCCCTCGATAGATTTCTCCATGATAGGCTTTTTGATGAGATCTGGCTTTTCTGTAATGAACACTGGATATCTGTAAAGATGACGCGCA
Organism: Anolis apletophallus; assembly: GCA_030556195.1. Lineage (NCBI taxonomy): Eukaryota > Metazoa > Chordata > Lepidosauria > Squamata > Anolidae > Anolis > Anolis apletophallus. The sequence continues at coordinate 9,032 of JARBWK010002363.1, forward strand.
GGCAGCAACTCAGTCTCACAAGATTTATTCCAGGTATCATTGCCTGTGAAGCCAGATCTGGCTTCACCCCGCCCCCAACATAGTTTATATACAGCCTCCGCCTCCACCATCTGTCCATCATCCCAAAGACCCAACCCCCCTAGCATGCAATGCTAAACAGAGGTTGCATCAGACCCAAATGATACAGCAATCCCAGTAGTCCATTGGGGCATGACCCCAGGGGTCACAGAGTTAGTGTCATGAGTCCAATTGTCCAATGACTGCTCAGTCGCCTCTCCCTGAGTCAGCATAACACAAGGCAGTGCTTCCCATGTTGGTGTGGTGTGGTCCATAGCTCAAGGCTCTCTCTCAGCACTGCTCAAGCCTTCAAGGTCGCACCTGGTCGGGATTACCAGTATTGGAAGGGTCTAAGATTAGAGCACACTCTGCTCTAATTGACAGAACCTTACAGTTACCATATACAAAAAATGTGAAAGTTGCCCGAGGTGCCCTGGGTGAAAAGATGGAGAGTGTGGATGGGGTGAGAAAAGGGGCCCCAAGTATTGTTTGTAAAATCGAATTGGAAAAGAAAGGAAAATATCAAACGCATAAAGCATTGGTGGGTTTGCGGGTGTTCTGAAAACATTATGTGTCCTGGATTAGTTAAGGATTTGAAATGTGAAATTCAGGAATTACCAGCTCCTGTACATTTTGCCCAGTTGGATGGAACTTTTGTGGGAGGAGGGCCCTTTCCATTGGGAACGAAAGGGTTAAAGGGAAAGGTTGATACTTGGGAGGGGGAGCTGGATTGTGGAGTGGCCCCTGTTATGGAACATGAAATTATATTGGGATTGCCTTGGCTGAAACAGGCTGATCCAATCATAGATTGGAAAGCAGGTACGTTAAAGTGCCGGCCTGTGGCAAATGGTGGTGTGTATGTGAATGAAGAGAAGAAAGGAGGTGAGCCACAGATTCCTGAGGAATATATTGACTTAGCAGATGTGTTCAACCCTGTATTGGCCGACAATCTGCCCCCAGTCAGGAATGTACAGTGCAAGGTAGAACTGAAAGAAGGGGCAGTACTCCCAAGCCAAAGATTTATCCTATGTCTGAGAAGGAGAAGGTTACGTTAAGGGAGCAGATAGATGATTATTTAAAGAAAGGGTACATCCAAAGATCGGAATCCCCTATTGCAGCCCCTGTTCTCTTTAGGGAAAAGAAAGATGGGAAATTAAGGTTGTGTATCGACTATAGGGGTCTTAATGCGATAAGTACCATTAATTGTTATCCATTGCCTTTAATCAAGGATCTATTAGGGCAATTGGGGAAAGGCAGGTATTTCACAAAGCTGGATATTATAAATGCCTTCCATATGGTGCGGGTGCGAGAATCGGACAGGTGGAAGACTGCTTTTTCGTGTCCCTTGGGGCTGTACGAATGGGTCGTCATGCCTTTTGGTTTGGCGGGGCCCCGGTATATTTATGCAGTTGATTAATGAGGTGCTGCACCCCTTTTGTATAAGGGGGTGTATGTTTATTTAGACAACATTGTTGTGGTTTCACAAACCAAAGAGGCGCACGTGCAGTTAGTTCGGGAAGTATTGGAGAGATTGAGACAGGCCAGATTGTTTGTTAAGTTAAGTAAATGTGAATTTAGCAAGAGCGAAATTGACTTCCTGGGATATAGAATTAGTAGAGAGGGTGTGTCCATGGATCCAGGTAAAGTGGCAGATGTGTTGGCTTGGGAAGCTCCTAAAACAAGGAGACAGTTACAGGCTTTTTTGGGGATGGCTAACTTTTATCGGTCTTTTATTTCGGATTTGCTAATATTGTTTTGCCTCTTACAGAGTTGCTCAAGACAAAAGGTAAGGGTGAGGCTAGGAAGGTGAGGGTGCCTGGTGCCAGGTTGGGTTGGACTGTAGAGTGTCAAAAGGCTTTTGATTCTTTAAAGGTAGCTTTCACTAAAGGTCCTTTGCTTGTGCATCCAGATCCAGCAAAGCCCTTTGTGGTACAGAGTGATGCTTCCGCTTGGGCATATGGAGGAGCTTTGTTACAGAAGGACGAGGAAGGGGTGTTGAAACCCTGTGCTTATTTCTCTAAGAAATTTGGGAGCAGCAAAGGAATTGGCCAGTGTGGGAAAAGGAGGCGTTTGCTATTCGTTATGCTCTGCAGACGTGGAGACACTTTTTGAGAGGGCAGTTCACCCGTTTGAAGTGTTAACTGATCATAAGAATTTGCAATTTCTTAGGGAGCCCCAGAAGTTGTCTCCTAAATTGTTACGATGGGCCCAGTATCTGGCTAGGTTTAATTTTGTGTTGAAGCATATAAAGGGTAAGGATAATGTGGTTGCTGATGCATTGTCGCGTTATCCTGCAGTGGGGCCAGATCCTCTTCCAAGTGTGGGGAGAGTGTTCACAAAGGACCAGTGGGGTCTGAGGGTGCAGACACGAGCACAAGCGAAGTTGGAAATAAAGCAGGAGGATGAGGAGCTGGAAGAGTGGGTAAAAGAGTTTCAGAGGTGTTATGAGAAGGATGATTGGTTGAAGGCCCATGAGTTGGAATGTAAAAGGGTCAAGGGATTGTGGATAGTTCGGGAGAAATTGTATGTACCAGCGGAGTTAAGGAAAAGGGTGTTGGAGTTGTTCCATGACCACAAGACAGCAGGGCATTGGGGATTTACTAAGACTTTCTTTGCAATCAAAGCCCGATATTGGTGGCCAGGAATGAGGACATCGGTAAAGAATTATGTGAGTAGTTGTGAGGCTTGTGCACGGGGAAGGTACCTACTGCTAAGCCCCCAGGATTGATCCAGGTGGTGGCTACTCCGGTGCGGCCATGGACACATATTAGTACCGACTTTGTGGGGAGTTGCCCCTAGTAAAGGATATAGGTATATCTGGACTGTGCTGGACATGTTTTCAAAGCAAGCCCATTTTATACCGTTAACTGGCTTGCCTTCGGCAGAAAAATTGGCTAAGTTATATGTGCAGCATATATACCGGTTACATGGGTGTCCAGAGCAGGTGCTTAGCGATAGAGGTGTGCAATTCACGGCGAAATTCTGGGATAGGTTCTTGGAAACCTTAGGAGCAGACCGGAAGTTGACAACTGCTTATCATCCCTGTTGTAATGGGGAGTTGGGAGGACGCAGAAATCGTTGGGTAGTTATCTAAGAATTTTTGTAAATGCCCAGCAGAGTAATTGGGCAGACTTGTTGCCTTACGCTGAAGTGGCTTATAACGGATCTGTGCACTCATCTACAGGCAGGACTCCATTTTCAATTGTATTTGGCCAAGAGGTTGTTCCACTACCAGTTGGTATAGGAGTGCTGGAGGATGATAAGGAGAAATGGTACAATAGAGCTCGAGAAGAGTGGAAGGAGGTAACTGAGGCGTTGCATAAGGCACAGGGGTTGCACAAGCGATTTGGTGACAAAAACCGACAAGAAGGTGATGTGTATAAGGAAGGGATTTGGTATGGTTATCCACTCAGAATTTAAAGTTGGGGTTACCTTCTCGAAAATTGGGCCCAAAGTATGTGGGACCATTCAGAGTGGCTGAGCGAGTGAATGAGGTGACGTACCGATTGATATTGCCAAGGGCCTTGAGGAAAATTTATTCTGTGTTTCATTGCAACTTGTTAAAACGATATGTTAACCCAATTATGCCAAAATTTTGAATGTTGCGTTGTCTTCCTCAGGGGGGGGAGAAGGTGGAGGAAGGCGTTATGTCAGGGCTAGAATCTCTATGCCTGGGGCCAGAGACAGATCCCAGCCTGCCATGAGCCTACTACTTTCACCTGAGTTGCTGAGTCAGAGAGAGATGACTCAACCATGAACTTTGCTCTATTTCTTTGCAGTTGAATATACTGGGACTATGACCTTTGGTCTAGATAAGACTCTGGGGTATGATGTAATACCCAGGGAACTCTGGGTAATGCAAAGACTCACTGGGATTGCTGAGTCAGGATGCAACCCTCTCCAGGCATTGCATGGGGAGGGATTAGTATATAAGGATTGTGGTGATGGGAAGCGGGTGCTTCAGCTTTATAGGTTTTGTGTCTTCAATAAACTACCACTGGAAGAAGCAGCAGTTCTGTAGCGTCTTTACTGGAAAGCATTGAAGTTCCTGACACACATTGTTTGAAAGAACAATTTCTCAAAACTTGTTGCAAATTAAATATCAATGCCTTCAATCCATTAATAGAAACACAATAAACATTTTATTGCTGTGAAGCTACTTCATTAGCTAGATAGTTCTCATATCACTTTCATGCAAATCTGTGCTGCTTGAAAGAAGATGGAATCATTTGTTTAACACTCCCAACACATGACATTTCATTTGGTGCTTCTTTAAATAGTATTATATAAAAGAATTCATTTCCCCCATGAGGGCTTTCAACTATGAATCTCTCCATTTTAATTCTCTTTATTGCTCAAGACCATCATTACAACCAAACGATTTATTGTGTCATGTTAAACTCTCTTTGTTCTGTTCTCCTTGTCCATACCAGCTCCATTTCAATGTTCCCAGAAAATATAGCTGTTTTCTATTGATATTTATGAATGGCGATCATCATTACAATTGAAACACGTTTTATTGATACACGTATAAGCTATGCAGTTCAAAGGGTACTATTCAAATGAAGTTGGAGTGGAAACTGCACTTTTAAAACTATCCTCTTTTAAATGAATCATGATATACACCCACTTTTCTGTGACATTATTAGCTTTGGCATGGCAATATAGCTAATATATAGCTTTATAGGGTGTGAAAATAGTTTTCCAATCTGCACAGGTGCTGGAGAGAGACGTGAGGGAAAATCATAAAGGCTGTCTCAAAAACCTAATTTTAATCTGAATACGTATAGCATAATAGGATGAATTTGAAATATCTACATAACATGAACTCTCCACTACGTTTCCTCAATTATCATCTGAAGCGAATACATGGAACACATACTGTTCCCTGCCAGGAGAGAATAATGAGATATTTTGCATTCAGTACCACTGGGCAGAAACAGTTTTTGAAAACCCTCATGGTTGGTTATGCTTTCGGAACAAACAGCATGCCGACAGCTTGAACAGGTTTGATTGTGCCAGGAGAATTACTCTTCAGGAAGAGAAAAGAGATTCATGCTAAGCCTTCATCAGACAGGCTTTTACAAGTACTGGAAGAGTAACATTTTTTTTTACATATCAAGCAGAGGGCAACCTCCATTTGCCCACAGCACTAAAAGGCATTTTCAGGAAGCATAATGTGATGTTGATTGACATCCTTGGTGTGATGATTACAGAAGTGTAAAACATTGCTGGAAAATTCTACCCATTTTATCAGCATTCTTTTGCATTGATATTTTGACAAAATTAGAATTTCTAAATATGCATCCACTTACACTGCAGAAAAATGTCAGGCTATATATGTGGAAGCATGGAACAAGAGAATACCAATGATTATTTCATCGTGATAATGGCTTTTTGTCCAACTACAGGTCTCTATCAACTTAGAAAAGCTAGGGTGACTGTGTAATTATCATCAGTTACTATTGTTGTTAATGGTTGCTGTTCTTATATCTCTCTGCATATGGTCCAGGTTATTTGACTGTATCTCTGTCTATGAACCTGTTAGAAATTAACAATCTATTAGGGAGGACATTCTCTTTATCTCACCATCTTTTCAAGTGTGTTTAGTGGGAACAAAGGAGAGGGCCTTTTGGTGGCTGCTCCCAGACATAGAACTCCTTTCCAAGAGAGACCAGGGGGGCCCCATCCCTGCTTGCCCTTTGCAAGCAGGTAAAGACATTACTTTGTCAGCAGGCATTTGCTGGGGAGGATGAGGGTCATGCTACTGGGAAGGCAGTGGATAGGATTTTGGCAGTTTAAAATGTAATTTTAATTGTATTTGTTTTATTTTAATTGCATTTTAACTTTATAACAACAAAGAAATATCTAATTAGTTTTTAAAAATGTATTTGTCTTATTTTGAATGTTATTAGGTTTTGTGGTTGTTATCCACATTGAGACCATATGGGGAGACAGGTGGGATAAAAATAAAGTTAAGGAGGAGGTGGTGGAGGGGTGGTGTGCCTTTATCAGATGAGGATTTATATCTATTGAATTTGATGGACTATACACTTTTGACCACATGTAGCAAACGCAAGGCCATCCAGCTGAATCCATCCCACCATATTTGTGTCCCACAAAGATTTCAATGCCAGGGAAACGTAGTTGCATTTATACAGTCTTACAATTACATATAGCTCACTGAAGGCAAACATCAGTGAAAATGATTTT
>JARBWK010002364.1:5000-15297 GCA_030556195.1 Anolis apletophallus
GTCAATTCCCAAGCAAACCCTTTCAGTACTTTCTGTTGGTAATGAGAGTTCAATAGGCCAAGTTTGGTTCAATTCCATTGTTGCAAGACTTCAGGATGCTCTTTGATTGTGTGTTAACTATAAATCCTAGAAACTGTAACTCCCAAATGTCAAGGTCTATTTTCCCCAAACTCCACCTTTGTTCACATTTGGGCATATTGAGTATTCATGCCAAGTTTGGTCCTGATCCAACATTGTTTGAGTCCAGAGTGTTTTCTGGATATAGGTGAACTACAACTCCAAAACCCAAGGTCAATGCCCACCAAACTCTTATAGCATTTCCTCTTGGTTATGGGAGTTCTGTGTGGGAAGTTGGTGTCTTTCTGCCATTCCTGCCAGGATATCTATGTCGAGTTCATCAAAACAGGCCCAGGTTTCACACTGAGTGTATAAATACATTTAAAAACATACTAACTATATGTGTTACTGTGTTAAGAGTGTCATTTTGTGTCATTTTGGTTGGTGGTGTGCCCAGGATTTTGTAAATGTAAAAAATGTGCCGCGGCTCAAAAAGGTTGAAAAACACTGGCATAAAGGACACTGATTGGCCAGCCTCAGAACTCCAACATTCTATGGCTCCAGACAGAGGGGATTGGTTGCCACTGAAATGGTATTTGCACAAAGTACTCCGATTGGCCATCCACATTCCAACATTCTAAGGCGACTCAGAGGGAAAAGGAAAGGCCTCAGGCAGTCAGACGCTGCGGCCCACAGCAGTGACGGATCAGGACCAAACTTCTGGCACACAGAGCCCCCTTGACTCACTCAACACCCTGGTGCTGTTTCAAGGAGGATGGGACTTGAAATACCTTCACTCACCTTCCGAGACCACTGCAACCCTCATCCAGAGAATGATCGAGACCAAATGTGACACACAGAGCCCCCGTGACCCACTCTACATCCTGGTGCTGTTTGGAGGGGGCTGGACCATGGCCAATGGGACCCGCAGTACCTTCACTAAGTTCCTGAGACCACTGCGAGCCACAGAAACATCTAATAGGAACCAACCTTGGCACACAATGCCTTCCTCAAATAACCCGGGCACCGCCGGGTCCCCAAGCTAGTGTATAAATATGTGAGGTTAAGTCATCGTTTGGTTCAATTCCATTGTTGGTGGAGCTCAAAATGCTCTTTGATGGCAGGTGAACTATAAATCCAAGCAACTGCAACTCTCAAATGTCAGGGTCTACTTTCCCCAAACTCCACCAGTGTTCAAATTTGGGCATATTGAATATTCGTGTCACGTTTGGTGCAGATCCATAGTTGTTTGGGAGCTCTTAGTGGTCTCCGGATGTAGGTGAACTACATCTCCCCTAAATCTCTTGTCAATCCCTCCCAAACCCTTCCCGTATTTTTTGTTTGACATGGGTGTTCTGTGTGCCAGGTTTGGTCCAGGCCTGTAATTTGTGGAGGTCTCAGTGGTCTGCGGAATTCAGAGCTGAATCAGCTGAAGGTACTACAAATCCCATCATCTTTTTCCATATTCCCCCAAACATATTTTTTTCTGATTAATTAATCACGATGCTTTAATTATGTTGAATTAGTAACAGAGTTGGCACCATTTTAAATGCTGCTGCTATTATTATTATTATTATTATTATTATTATTATGACATGTGTCCATACTATGCAGTCCTGGGAGTCATAGTTTCCCAAGGTCCACCTTTCTCTTGGTGCATTATGGAATGAATGCCTTTGCACCCCACGTTAAATGCACAGCTCCATACTATGGGGTCATGGGAGTCATAGTTTCCCAAGGTCCACCTTTCTCTTGGTGCATTATGGAATGAATGCCTTTGCACCCCACGTTAAATGCACAGCTCCATACTATGGGGTCCTGGGAGTCATAGTTTCCCAAGGTCCACCTTTCTCTTGCTGCATTATGGAATGAATGCCTTTGCACCCCACATTAAATGCACAGCTCCATACTGTGTGGTCCTGGGAGTCATAGTTTCCCAAGGTCCACCTTTCTCTTGGTGCATTATGGAATGAATGCCTTTGCACCCCACGTTAAATGCACAGCTCCATACTATGAGGTCCTGGGAGTCATAGTTTCCCAAGGTCCACCTTTCTCTTGGTGCATTATGGAATGAATGCCTTTGCACCCCACATTAAATGCACAGCTCCATACTATGGGGTCCTGGGAGTCATAGTTTCCCAAGGTCCACCTTTCTCTTGGTGCATTATGGAATGAATGCCTTTGCACCCCACGTTAAATGCCGTGGCTCCACGCAAAGGAGTCCTCCTGGGAGTTATAGTGTCCCAACCAAGGTCCCATATCTTTCTCTTGGTGCATTTACACTATGGAACAAATGCACTTGCACCCCACATTAAATGCGCAGCTCCATACTATGGGGTCCTGGGAGTTATAGTTTCCCAAGGTCCCTACCCTGCTCTGGAGAATAAATGCTGTCGGGACCCATTTTAAATGCTATTATTATTATTATTATTATTATTATGTCATGTCTCCATGCTATGCAGTCCTGGGAGTCATAGTTTTCCAAGGTCCATAACTTTCTCTTGGTGCATTTACTGTATGTAATGAATGCCCTTGCACCCCAATTTAAATACCAACGCTCCATACGATGCGGTCCTGGGAGTTACAGTTTCCCAAGGTCCCTATGTGTTTTAATTGGTTTTGTTTGCGTGCTGTAAACCGCCCTGAGCTTCGGATAGGGCGGTCTATTAAGCCGAAACAATAAATAAATAAATAAATAAATACCCTTCTCTGGGTGCAGCTGCACTGGAGAATAAATGCAGTTGGGAACCCTTTTAAATGCCATTATTATTATTATTATTATTATTATGCCTATTATGCTGCGCAGTCCTAGGAGTCATAGTTTTCCAAGGTCCATACCTTTCTCTTGGTGCATTTATATTATGGAATGAATGCCCTTGCACTCCGCCACGGCTCTATGTGAAAGTCCTCGTGAGAGTTATAGTATTGCAAGGTCCATACCCTTCTCTGGGTGCATCTACACTGTGGAATGAATACCATAGGGACATACTATGCAGTCCAGGGAGTTATAGTTTTCCAAAGTCCATGGGAGCCATTTTAAATGCCATTATTATTGTTATTATTATGCCATGTGTCCATGCTGCGCAGTTCTAGGAGTCATAGTTTTCCAAGGTCCATATCTTTCTCTTGGTGCATTTACATTATGGAATGGATGCCCTTGCACCCCATGTTAAATGCCATGCCTCAATGTGATAAGAGTCCTCGTGGGAGTTATAGTGTCGCAAGGTCCATACCCTTCTCTGGGTGCATGTACACTGTGGAATGTATGCAGTTTGGACCATACTTTACGAGATGGTCTTGGGAATTGCAGTTTCCCAAGGTCCACGAACCTTCTCTGGGTGCATCTGCACTGCGAAATGAATACCATAGGTACATACTATGCATTCCAGGGAATTATAGTTTTCCGAGGTCCATACTTTTCTCTTGGTGCATTTACATTATGGAATGAATGCCCTTGCACCCCATGTTAAATGCCATGCCTCAATGTGATAAGAGTCCTCGTGGGAGTTATAGTGTCGCAAGGTCCATACCCTTCTCTGGGTGCATCTACACTGTGGAATGTATGCAGTTTGGACCTCATGTTAAATGCCATAGCTCTATGTGATAGAGTCCTCGTGGGAGTTATAGTGTCGCGAGGTCCATACCCTTCTCTGGGTGCATGTACACTGTGGAATGTATGCAGTTTGGATCTTACTTTACGAGATGGTCTTGGGAATTGCAGTTTCCCAAGGTCCACGAACCTTCTCTGGGTGCATCTACACTGCGAAATGAATACCATAGGTACATACTATGCATTCAGGGAATTATAGTTTTCAAGGCCCATATTTTCTCTTGGTGCATTTACATTATGGAATGAATGCCCTTGCACCCCATGTTAAATGCCATGCCTCTTATCACATTATAACTCGTGGGAGTTATAGTGTCGCAAGGTCCATACCCTTCTCTGGGTGCATCTACACTGTGGAATGAATGCCCTTGCACCCCATGTTAAATGCCATGCCTCAATGTGATAAGAGTCCTCGTGGGAGTTATAGTGTCGCAAGGTCCATACCCTTCTCTGGGTGCATCTACACTGTGGAATGTATGCAGTTTGGACCTCATGTTAAATGCCATAGCTCTATGTGATAGAGTCCTCGTGGGAGTTATAGTGTCGCGAGGTCCATACCCTTCTCTGGGTGCATGTACACTGTGGAATGTATGCAGTTTGGATCTTACTTTACGAGATGGTCTTGGGAATTGCAGTTTCCCAAGGTCCACGAACCTTCTCTGGGTGCATCTACACTGCGAAATGAATACCATAGGTACATACTATGCATTCCAGGGAATTATAGTTTTCCAAGGCCCATATTTTTCTCTTGGTGCATTTACATTATGGAATGAATGCCCTTGCACCCCATGTTAAATGCCATGCCTCTTATCACATTATAACTCGTGGGAGTTATAGTGTCGCAAGGTCCATACCCTTCTCTGGGTGCATCTACACTGTGGAATGAATGCCCTTGCACCCCATGTTAAATGCCATGCCTCAATGTGATAAGAGTCCTCGTGGGAGTTATAGTGTCGCAAGGTCCATACCCTTCCCTGGGTGCGTCTACACTGCGAAATGAATACCATAGGTACATACTATGCATTCCAGGGAATTATAGTTTTCCAAGGTCCATACTTTTCTCTTGGTGCATTTACATTATGGAATGAATGCCCTTGCACCCCATGTTAAATGCCATGCCTCTTATCACATTATAACTCGTGGGAGTTATAGTGTCGCAAGGTCCATACCCTTCTCTGGGTGCATCTACACTGTGGAATGAATGCCCTTGCACCCCATGTTAAATGCCATGCCTCAATGTGATAAAGAGTCCTCGTGGGAGTTATAGTGTCGCAAGGTCCATACCCTTCTCTGGGTGCATGTACACTGTGGAATGTATGCAGTTTGGACCTTACTTTACAAGATGGTCTTGGGAATTGCAGTTTCCCAAGGTCCACGAACCTTCTCTGGGTGCGTCTACACTGTGAAATGAATACCATAGGTACATACTATGCATTCCAGGGAATTATAGTTTTCCAAGGTCCATACTTTTCTCTTGGTGCATTTACATTATGGAATGAATGCCCTTGCACTCCATGTTAAATGTGATAGAGTCCTTGTGGGAGTTATAGTGTCGCAAGGTCCATACCCTTCTCTGGGTGCATCTACACCAGTGTTTCTCAACCAGTGTGCCGTGGCACACTAGTGTGCCGTGAGCGATCATCAGGTGTGCCGCGAGAAAAGCTCTCTGCCCCCCTTCCTTCCCCCTCTTCCTGCCAAACTCCTGCTGCTTGGGAGAGGAGGAGGAAGGAGCCAGGTGGCGGCGAAGAAAAAGAAACTCCTTCGGCCGTTTCCCCAACCAGCCTCCAATCCGCCATGACTCTCGCCCCTTGCTTGTTGAAGCCGCGCGGAGGAGCCCTGCCTACTGAAGCCCGTCCACCGCTCATGCTCCTCCTCTGTGGGAGAGCTGAAGCCAGGGGGGAGGGGGGCATGATGCAGCCTGGCTCCGCCCCTCCCCCCGGCTTCAGCACTCCCACAGCTTTGCCAGTCTTGAGGGGGCAGTGCCAAGCCAGCGGTGGCAGAGCCAGCACAATGCTGGCTTGGTACTGCCCTCTCAAAGCTGGCGCACCTGTGGGAGAACTGAAACCGGGGGAGGGGGCAGGGCATGGTGCGACTTGGCTCCGCCCCCTCCCCGGCTTCAGCACTCCCACAGCTTCGCCAGCCTTGAGGGGGCAGTGCCAAGCCAGTGGTAGCAGGGCCAGCACAATGCTGGCTTGGCACTGCCCCCCTCAAGGCTGAAGCCGGGGAAGGGGTGGGGCATGGCGTGGCCTGGCTCCTCCCCCTCCCCGGCTTCGGCACTCCCCACAGGTCACCATCCCCCAGCCGTTCTTTACTGTGTTAGAGTGTCATTTTGTGTCATTTTGGTTGGTGGTGTGCCCCCGGATTTTTTTAATGTTAAAAGTGTGCCACGGCTCAAAAAAGGTTGGGAAACACTGATCTACACTGTGGAATGAATGCCCTTGCACCCCATGTTAAATGCCATGCCTCAATGTGATAAGAGTCCTCGTGAGAGTTATAGTGTCGCAAGGTCCATACCCTTCTCTGGGTGCATCTACACTGTGGAATGAATGCCCTTGCACCCCATGTTAAATGCCATGCCTCAATGTGATAAGAGTCCTCGTGAGAGTTATAGTGTCGCAAGGTCCATACCCTTCTCTGGGTGCATCTACACTGTGGAATGAATGCCCTTGCACCCCATGTTAAATGCCATGCCTCAATGTGATAAGAGTCCTCGTGAGAGTTATAGTGTCGCAAGGTCCATACCCTTCTCTGGGTGCATCTACACTGTGGAATGAATGCCCTTGCACCCCATGTTAAATGCCATGCCTCAATGTGATAAGAGTCCTCGTGAGAGTTATAGTGTCGCAAGGTCCATACCCTTCTCTGGGTGCATCTACACTGTGGAATGAATGCCCTTGCACCCCATGTTAAATGCCATGCCTCAATGTGATAAGAGTCCTCGTGAGAGTTATAGTGTCGCAAGGTCCATACCCTTCTCTGGGTGCGTCTACACTGTGAAATGAATACCATAGGTACATACTATGCAGTCCAGGGAGTTATAGTTTTCCAAAGTCCAGGACCCTTCTCTGTGAGGAAGCCAAACGAGGGGGAGAGAGCGAGACCATCCCTGCTTGACCTCTCTGCTTCCGTGAAGAGAGGTTACGTGTGTGTAGCAACGCATTCCCACGGTTCCAGGTTCGCGAGTTCTCCATTTTACTTCCCTTAAACAGATTCCATTTCAACCAACGCAGCATTCACGCGGAAGGTTTCCTTATCAGAGAATAGGAATAGCTGGAACTTACTTGCCTTTGTTTATAGTTGCTAACTTCCTGTACAGACGCCAGTCTTGCTCTGCCTCAAAAAAGTACACGGCAAACGGATGCACAAACACAGTAGTTCTGACAAAGAATGGAAAAAGAGATTTAGCTGAAGGCGTCTACATATATTTTTGCCATTTCTTAACAAATGCCACTTCATTTCTAAAGGAGCTGAAAGAGGCGGTGGTCAGTCCATTGCTGAAGAAGCCCGGATTAGATCCCCGCTCCTCCATTACCGCCCAGTGTCGAACCTTCCGTACCTGGGCATGGTGATTGAGAGGGCAGCACTGGACCAGCTGCAGCCCTTCTTGGATGACGCATCCTGGCTAGACCCCTTCCAGTCCGGCTTCCGTTCAGGCCATGGGGCGGAGACTGTCCTGGTCTCCATCACAGACCTACTCCGCTGCCAGTTGGACCGAGGTGGATCGGCGCTGCTCGTGTTATTGGACCTCACGGCAGCGTTTGATACCGTCGATTACCAACTTTGATACACCGCCTGGCGGTGGCGGGGGTGAGGGGGACAGCCCTCAACTGGCTGTCTTCCGTCCTCCATCGCCGCCAGCAGCGAGTGAAGTGGGGAGGGGCGGTCTCCGAGGGCTCCCCGCTGAGTTGCGGGGTCCCTCAGGGGGCTATCCTCTCCCCGCTGTTATTTAACATCTATATGCGACCACTCGCCCAACTGGTGCGGAGTTTCGGGCTGGAGTGTCATCAGTACGCTGATGACACCCAGCTCATTCTGAGGTTGGACCCCGGGGTGGTCTCTGTACCCGATAATTTCCATCTCTGCCTTGAGGCCGTTACTGGATGGCTGCGAGCCTGTAAGTTGAGGGTGAAGACGGAGATCTTGTGGCTGGGCCGCCCGGGGGGTAGAGACCCAGCTGCCAACGTTCGATGGTGCGGCCCTCTGCCATCGGTAAAAGCCTAGGGTCCGGCTGGACGCCCACCTGTCCATGGAGGAGCAGATCGGCTGCACCTGCAGGACAGCATTCTACCACCTACGGTTGGCTAAGCGCCTGGCTCCCTACCTCTCCCAATGCGACCTTGCTACGGTGATCCAAGCCACGGTCATCTCGAGGCTCGATTACTGTAATGCGCTCTACATTGGCCTTCCTTGTCGATGATCCGAAGCTTAAGCTAGTGCAGCATGCCGCAGCCCGCCTCCTCCTGGGCGCTGCAAGGTCTGACCGCGCGACTCCACTCTTGCGCGAGCTGCACTGGCTCCCGATTGAATTCCGGGTCCTCTTCAAGGTGTTAGTTCTCACCTTTAAGGCCATCTATGGTTTGGGGCCAGTGTACTTGAGGGAGCGACTTACCCCTTATGTGCCCGCGAGATCACTGCGCTCTGAGGAGCTTAACCTCCTTGAGGTACCTTCCTCGGAACCTGCAGACTGGCCTCTACACGGCGGAAGGCATTCTCTGTAGCTGCCCCGAGTCTCTGGAACGGCCTCCCGAGGAGATCCGTGCCATCCGCGCGCTTCTGCCCTTCCGCAAGGCCTTGAAGACTTGGCTCTTTAGATGGCGTTCGGCCCTTAACCCAACTACATTGTGCTCCAGGCCGCCTATGACTCCCCTAGATTCTCACCTTCTCCCCCCAGCCGTCGCTGAGGGCTAGTGTTTTTAACTTGGTTTTACTTCTTCGATGTCTAATGTGTTTTAACCGTTTAATTTGTTTTACTCTCGATGTTTATGCTTCTTCTGTAAACTGCTCTGAGCTCCGGAGTGAGCGGTATACTAAATCGAAATAAATAAATAAATAAATAATTTCAATGGACGAAGATAGAGTGGGTTGCAATGAGCTTTCCGAGTTGTCTGGCCATGTTCCAGAAGCATTCTCTCCTGACGTTTCACCCACACCTATGGCAGGCATCCTCAGAGGTTGTCAGGTATATCGGAAACCAGGTAAGTGGGGCAGGCCGAGACCGTACCGATTGTTTCCATCAATGCCTTGAAGCCATGACTGGATGGCTGCGGGCTAGCCGATTGAGGGTTAACCTGTCGAAGACGGAGATCGTGTGGCTGGGTTCCCCTGGACTGAGTAGTTGCCGGCTGCCTACCCTAGATGGCGAGCCTCTAAGCCCGTCATCCTCCGTAAAGAGCTTGGGGGTCCATTTGGACCCATCGCTATCAATGGAGACACAAATCTCCACGGTATGCAAGACCGCATTTTACCATCTGCGGCAGGCTAGGCGGCTGGCTCCCTACTTGTCCAGGGGCAACCTGGCTACGGTGATCCAGGCGACGGTCATCTCGAGGCTGGACTACTGTAACGCCTCTACATAGGCCTTCCCTTGGCAACAGTCCAGAAACTCAAGCTAGTGCAGAATGCTGCTGCTCGACTTCTGGCGGGAGCGTCAGTCTGAGAGCATATAACACCCATCTTGCAGCAACTGCACTGGCTACTAGGCATGAGAAAAAAGTTATGAAAATGATTCGTTTCGTAAGAAATTCGTAAGAAATGCTACTTTTGAGTATTTCCGCACCTGGAACGCCAACCAGGAAGTGGACTTTCTTTTTCGAACCGGGGGCCAGGATTTTCTATATCTTTTCAGGAAGGGAGAATTTCGCCTTGTAGGCGTTTTGTAGAACCTGGTCGTTAGTCCATCCGGCCCGGGGCCTTGCTTGCGCCCCAGCTTTCTGATTGCTTTTTCTATTTCTAGTTCCATGATTTCTTCATTTAGTGCCTCTCTATAGGGCGATGGCACCCTGCCCAGCGATGCGCTTTCTAGGTACTGTTCTATATCGTCCTTGCTTATCGCATCTCTAGAGTACAACTTTGAATAGAAGGCCTGGAACGCATCTTGGATGCCTCTTCCCCAGGATCGTTTGCCCCCGGCTCGGAGCTTGGTTATGAACCCCAGCTGCTTCTTTCTTTTAATCCTCCTGGCCAGCCACCTGCCTGGCTTGTTAGCGTTCTGAAAGTATCTTTGTTTCAGAAACTTGAGGTCTTTGGAGAGTTGTTCTACCTCCAGATGGCGTTTCTGTTTCTTCAGCAAGGACAGCTTGTCGACCGAGGCCCGGTTCCTTGGGTGTTCTTTTAGGGTCACTTCCTCCAATGCTATTTGAGTTTGTAAGTCCTGCATTGCTTGTCGCTTTGCTTTGTTTCTGCCGGCATTTTGTTGTATAAAATGGCCCCGGAGCACTGCCTTACAGGCATCCCAAATCACCTCCGGCCGTGTTTCCGGCACGTCATTTATCTTGAAGTAATCCACCGTCAGTGTTCGGTACTTCTGTATGTCTTCTTCCTTCTTTAGTAAGTTGTCGTTGAGCCTCCAGCGTCGCGATGGAGGCCTATGATTTAGCTCGAATGTGATCGGGCAGTGGTCTGACTGGTCTCTCG
>JARBWK010002365.1:0-15294 GCA_030556195.1 Anolis apletophallus
AAATGGAGGGCTTCCAGTTCAGGTGGGCCTTTCCTGGAACGACCCGCATCGATGGTGGGCCTGAGCTCGATTGAGGGCCTCCATTGAGCGCCCGAGCTTGACGGAGGGCCTCTGTTTTCTCCGTTTGCTCGCGCATGCCTCACATGGGGACAGAGGTGGGGCAGAGGCGCTGTTGAAGGGACTCCAGTCCCAGCCGTCTTGCGCATGATTCACACCCGAGGGTGGAGGGATCAGAGGCGCCGAATGGGGAACTCCAGCCCCGACGGCCTCGCGCATGCTTCACACCCGAGGGTGGAGGGAGCAGAGGCGCTAATCTCCATGTTGCTAGACACATGGGCTCAAAGAAGGTTGGCGGCCATTTTGGCTGCATGTCGCACACCCGAAGGTGTTACAGAGGCACTCTTTAAAGTGGTGGCCCGGGAGCTGTTGCTATCCCATCTATGCTTCAGTCTTCGACGTTGCAGAGCTCCTGCATGCAGGCGAGGTTGGCGGCCATTTTGGCAGCACTTCTCTTCAGCCTTTTAACGTTGATGCCACCAACTGTCAACTCAGGTGGTGTTAATATATAACTACCAATATGATGAATATGGAATTTCATTATTTAATATTAATATTAAATATTAATATGTTACATTTTATTAATATTATTTTCAGTAAAAATAAGTGGTAACAAAACACCTCTTATCAAAAGGTAATAATATCAAAAAGTAATAATTAATAATTCCAAAAGGTAATTAATAATATCAGAAGATTAATCAAAAGTAATAAATTAATAATAAATGGTGATGGCTAAGTGGTGATGGCTAATTTTCACCAAGATGAATAATTAATATAATTACAATTAATAATTGGTGGTGGCAAAACACCACCAATATGAAGAATATTAGAAATTTACAATTTGTAGTCCTTAACGCTAGTCAAGAAATATGAGATAAGATTCCTAGCTGTTGCAGCAGCGGCGGATAAAAGGATCTGAGGTGGCAGCCCCTCCCACTGGCTATATATGCTCGAGGGGATGTGGGCGGGGCTACAGTTTAAAGTGATATTAACTTTTTAAAGATTCCGAACTGTCTGCGCAGGGCGCAGGAAATACCATAGGTGCTATTCACGGCTGACCACGAAAAGAAATGTAGTTTTATTTTTACTCGTTGTTTTGGGCGCCTTTTAGGTTTTGGGGGGAAAGTTTCTTTGCTACAAACGTACCTTGCTTGAGGCCTATTTCTGTTGGCAAGTTTTGTGTTTCTGCGTTGTAAGGTTTCTCTGTTTGAGGTAGTCTTCACATGACGGCTCTTCCTTTATATATATAGATACTAGCTGAGGACCCGGCAGTGCCTGGGTTAATTGAGGAAGGCCAGTTGTGTGGCAAGGTTGGTCCTTATTATTTGGTTATGTGGCTTTCAATGGTCTCTAGAAGTTAGTGAGGGTAGTGCTAGTCCCATCGTCCATCCTTCTCCAAACTGCAGCAGGATGTAGAGTGGGTCATGGGGACTCTGTGTGCCAAGTGTGGTCTTGATCAGTCATTGGATGAGGGTTGCAGCGGTCTCTGGAAGTGAGGGAGGGTACTGTGGGAACAGAGGGGAATGATAGTACTACAAATCCCATCATCTATTGTCTGTCCTCCCCCGAACCTCACCAGGATGTGAAGGCAGTCATGGGGGTTATGTGTGGCAAGTTTGGTCTCGAACAGTAATTGGATGAGGGTTGCAATGGACTTGGGAAGTGAGTAGAGATACTACAAATCCCATAATCCGTGGTCCCTCTACTCCAAACAGCACCAGGATGTAAAGGGGGCCAGGGGGGTTATGTGTACCAAGTTTGGTGCAGGTCCATGACCCGCGCTGGTCACTGTGGCCTGTGAAAGTGGCAGCCAATCACAACGCTGCCACATATCCCTCCGCACACACACATACATACACACATACATTCACTTTTAATTTAGATATAGAGATATAGATAGATATATAGATAGAGATAGATATATAGATAGAGATAGATAGATAGAGATAGATACTAGCTTGGGGACCCGGTCCTGCCCGGGTTATTTGAGAAAGGCATTGTGTGCCAAGGTGGGTCCTTACCATTTGTTTCTTTGGCTCGCAGTGATCTCAGGAAGTGAGTGAAGGTACTTGAAGTCCCATCATCCATCGTCCACCCTCCTCCAAACTGCACCAGGATGTAGAGTGGGTCATGGGGGCTCTGTGTGCCAAGTGTGGTCTTGTTCAGTCATTGGGTGAGGGTCACAGCAGTCTCGGGAAATGAGTAAAGGTACTTCAAGTCCCATCATCCATGGTCCACCCTCCTCCGACCTGCACCAGGATGTAGAGTGGGTCATGGGGGCTCTGTGTGCCAAGTGTGGTCTTGCTCAGTCATTGGATGAGGTTGGCAGCAGTCTTGTGAAGTGTGTGGAGGTACTTCAAGTCCCATCATCCATGGTCCATCCTCCTCCAAACTGCACCAGGATATGGAGTGAGTCCTGAGGGATCTGTGTGCCAAGTTTGGTCCTGATCAGTCATTGGATTAGGTTTGCAGCAGTCTTGGAATGTGAATGAAGGTACTTCAAGTCCCATCATCCATGGTCTGCCCTCCAAACTGCACCAGGATGTAAAGTGGGTCATGGGGGCTTTGTGTGCCAAGTGTGGTCTAGATCAGTCAGTGGATGAGGGCTGCAGCAGTCTCGGGAGGTGAGTGGAGGTACTGCAAGTCCTGTCAACCATGGTCCATCCTCCCTCAAACTGCACCAGGATGTAGAGTGGGTCTTGGGGGTTCTGCGTGCCAAGTTTGGTCTTGTTCTGTCATTGTTGGGGGCCCGCAAAGTGTTTTCGCCTTAAACTCGCACCATGCCTGACTGCCTCAGGCCTTTCCCCCTCTGCCACTTTAGAGCAATGTTCCCAACCAGTGTGCCGGGGCACACTAGTGTGCTGTGAGCGATCATCAGGTGTGCCTTGGGAAATTGGCACCTCCAGGAGGGGAGGGGGGAGAGTCTAGTGCGTTGAAGTATAAAAACCAAAGAAACCTACCTCGATTAAGGCACAAAATTACAAACACCTCCCTCCTCCCCACCCGTTGTCTACTTGGTCTCTCCCTCTCCTTGCATTGGGAAGGCCTGCCTCCCTTTCCCCAAGTAGAGACCTCCTCTTGCCTCCCCCCCCCCCCTGCGCCTAATGCCGGCTGGTTCAGTCCAGCACCAGCCCCGCCCCTTCCTCCTCCCCCTCTTCCCCGGTGCACGCGAAACCGCTCTCGGCCTCCCTCCGGCTCCCTGCCCGCCGCCTTCCTTCCTGCCTGCTTCGCCAGCCCCGAGATGCCCACATGGGCCGCTCCACTGACCCCCGAGGAGCTGCGCAGGTGGTGAGTGAGGTTCCTGCTCCCCACGACCCTAATTCAAGCCTGGTGGGGAGGGAGGGGGCAACCTAAGTGAGACTGCTGTTCTTTCGAGGCCCGCCCTCCAGAAACTGTAACCCCCTAATGTCAAGGTCTATTTTCCCCAAACTCCATCTGTGTTCACATGTGGGCATATTGAGTATTCATGCCAAGTTTGGTCCTGATCCAACATTGTTTGAGTCCACAGTGCTCTCTTGATATAGGTGAACTACAACTCCAAAACTCAAGGTCAATGCCCACCAAACTCTTATAGTATTTTCTCTTGGTTATGGGAGTTCTGTGTGGGAAGTTTGTGTCTTTCTGCCATTCCTGCCAGGATATCTATGTTGTGTTCATCGAAACAGGCCCAGGTTTCACACTGAATGTATAAATACATTTCAAAACATATTAACTATATGTATTACTGTGTTAGAGTGTCATTTTGTGTCATTTTGGTTGGTGGTGTGCCCCCGGATTTTTTTAATGTTAAAAGTGTGCCGCGGCTCAAAAAAGGTTGGGAAACACTGGTCTGGACCTATTCCATGTGGAAGACCAGATAAGGGGTCCATCGGGAGCTCCTCTGGCGCAGAAACTGCCTCTCGGCTGGACGGTGCTGGGTCCTGTTTGTCTAAATAAAATACATCCTCCACCTTCGTTCAGCTCCCTTGGAAATGACAAAATCTCTAACAGAAGACCCACATGGAAGCAAAATTGCCTGAGTCACGTCTCTGTTTTCTGCCAGAAGTTGGCATCTGAGTACAGTTCCATATTTAACACCTCAGTGGAGAGTGAGTGCTTGGCTTTTTCCAAAGAGGAGCAAAGGTTCTTGAATATCACATACAGTGAGACGACTTTAAACGAAGAGGGAAACTGCATGGCCCCTCTGTTGTTTAAAGAAAGTAAACCAGCATTAACAACAAGAGAAACAGAGATCAAGAAATCTGAGAAGGAAGCTGTTCCCAGCCGGAAGTCCCGGGAACCAAGTTTGGTTGTGCCAAGGCAAAACGGCAATCCTTCAGAGACTTATCGGAATACTCCATCACTATCCTTTGTTATCACGCAACCACTTGAAAAGAACCATTTGACTTCAGAAGAAGGCTTGAGAAGTCCCAGAAGTTTCCTTAATGCATTTTGAATAGCAATTCATGAGTCAGCACAAGATATATTTTCGCAGTTTGAGATGACCTGCAGTGTGACATGTTTGACACCAGATGGCGCTGTCTCAAGACTGCTAAATGGAACCTTGAGGAATGTCAGTTACAAAGTGACAGTTGGGATTTGTCAGTTGGGATTTAATATCTGTGAGGAAAGGATGTTTAGAAAGGTAGCTGTGATGGCTGTTGTTTTTTAATGTTTTGCCAGTTATTGTTGAATACAATTCAATACAAAGTTAAATATTTACCTTGTGAATTGAATGTGAGTTTCATTATTCACTCGAACAGAGACTGGAGTTTTTGGGCCGATGGGGAATTAAACTTCTATATTTCTGTTGCCTATCCGCTGTGACATAAATACTCTACGCCGAAGAGGTTATGGGCCCAGAACCCAGAACACAGAATCCAGAATTGCAGAGGCACAGAGATACTACATAACCCATAATTCATAGAAAAAGTTTTTGAATAACACTGCAAATTGCAGCAGAAGTCGCTGTTTACCTCAGTGTTAGAGAAAAAAGCTGAAGTGAATTTTTGCCAGGAGCATCTGTAGTGTGAAGAAAGATGGCATTATTTGGAGCACAGCATCATTTAGAAAAACTCAGAGGCAGCTCAAATTATTTAATATGGGCTACCAAAGTGCGAGCAGTTTTGGCAAAGGAGGAGCTGTTATCCTGCTTAACACATCGACCAATTTCTGATGCAGAAAGGTTGAAAGATGGCTAGGCAAGGGCTACCATCATCCTGTCAGTTGACGATAGGCACCTCACATATTTAGCTCTGGAAGAAACAGCCGCTGACTGTTGGAAAAGGCTTGAAAAGCTGTATCAGCAGGCTACTGGAGGCTCAAAAGTTTTATTGAGCAGAGAACTGTTTTCACTGAAGCTTCTGTCAATGGAAGATTGTGCCAGAGAGACTCATTTGAGTAAAATGCTGAGCCTATTTAATGATTTAGCAGCAAGGGGCACCAATTTTACAGAAGATCAGAGAGGCTTAATTCTACTAAGCAGTTTGGGGCAGAGCTACAACTCATTCATTGACTCCATGCAATCTGTGAAAGAAGAGGACATCAACTTCGACTTAGTTTCGACTAGATTGGAGAACTGGGCTTGTTACAGAAGAAATGCCCAGCAACTTTCAACGGAGAAGACGGTCAACAAAGGCTTCAATATGAAGAGGAAAGAGACAATCCAGTGTGACATCATCTGTTACATTTGTAATAAAAGAGGACACAAAGCTAGACAATGTCATCAGAACAAGTTTAAGAAGAGTGAATCAGCACAGAGCAAGAAAGAACAGATCAACAATTCAAGAAAAGACTCTGATTCAGGCTGTCTGTTGATGAGTTTACAATGTAACAATGATTTTATTCCTCAGGTACCCTGGATTATTGACTCTGGGAGTGCAAAGAGTTTTGTTAAGGATAGTAAATTGTTAGCAGAGAAGGAACCTTTATCTGGTTCTATGCAAAGTTGTGTGAGTCTAGCCAATGGTCAAAGGTGCAAGGTTTTAACAAAGGGAGAAGTTGAAATTGGTCAACTTAGTCTAAAGTTAGACAATGTTTATTTAGTTCCTGAGCTAGAACACAATGTTATAGGGTGAAACAACTTGCAGACCATGGTTTATCCATTGTGTTTGAAGGGGAGTTATGTAAAATGAGTAATAAAAATACAGGTATGTATAAGGAAGTAAAATTTCAAAATGGTTTCTATAGAATGAATGCTAGTAATAAAATGTCTACAAATAGTATTCAGAGTTTGGAAGGGAAACCTCTGCATGGTGACAGATGTCTGCACATGCTACACAGGAAGTTTGGCCACATGAACTATAATATGATTAGAAAGACTGCACAGCTAGTAGGCATTCAAATACCAGAATGCAGAAATTATTTAGAGTGTGCTGTCTGTAACAAAACAAAGTTAAAGGCTTATCCTGTTGCCAAAAGGAGTGATAGAGTAACAACTAAGTTACAGTTAGTGCACATGGATCTAGCGGGACCTTTTCCAAAGAGTATTGAGGGAATGTATTTCTACTAGTAATAGTAGATGATAGGTCTCGATTTGGTTTCGTTTATCCTCTGAAAGGTAAATTTCAGGTGTATGAAAAATTTATTGAATGGTACAATTTTGTGAAGAACCAATTTCCTGATTTGACTGTTAAACAAGTTCAATCTGATAGAGGAGGTGAATTTGTGAATGAAAGACTTAAGAATTTTTTTAAGGATAAAGGAATTTGGCATAGGAAAACAAATCCGTGTGTATCAAAAGAAAATGGAATTATGGAGCATCGCTTAGGTGTAATTCAAACCATGGTAAAATCAATGCTTGAGGATGCACAAATGTCCAAAGGTTTTTGGGCAGAAGCAGCTAACACTGCCAATTACGTGCTGAATAGGTTATGGACCTCAAGTGTAAATGAAATCCCATTCTATTTGTTTTATGGAAGACATCCAAAGGTGGATCATTTTCAAGTATTTGGTGCGCATGCAAATGTCTTAATTCCTATACAGCAAAGAGACAAAAGAGATCAGCATTGGGTAAAGATGCAATTTATTGGATATGAAGGTGGAACGAAGGCTATAGATTCTGGAATGGCTCTTCTCCAGGGAAGAAGATCACAGTCTCCAGATCTGTAAAGTTCGAAAATAATACTCATTGGGATAGAATTCATGCGAACACTGAAGTGTTCATAACACCAAGTGTTTCTAGAGTAAAGAATGAATCTGAAGTTGTAGAGGAATTAGATGAGGCAAATGTGGAAGAAAGCAAGGAACAATCTGAAGAAAGTAATTTTCATGATTTTTGCGCCACAAACTCTGACTTAGTGTCCAAATCTGTAACAGAGGTTGATGGACATTGTCAAGAGGAGATTAGGGATGTGGAGGAGACTAAGGATGAGATTCCTAGGAGATCCACACGTATCACTAAAGGAATTCCACCAGCCAAGTACCAAGTCACGCAAATAGGAAGTATAGAGTGGAAAGATCCTAATTCTTACGCTGAAGCATTGCGTAGACCGAAAAATGAACGTGATTGTTGGGTAAAAGCAATGAAGAAGGAATTTGATTCATTTCATTCTTTAAATGTTTTAGAACAAGCAGATGTAACCAAAGATGTAAAGGTAATTGGTTGCAAGTGTGTATTTAAAAGGAAAACACAAGAATATGGCTGATATGTTTACAAAAGCATTGACTAATTGTAAATTAAATGTATTTTGTAAGAAGATATTGTTATTATAAGTAATGTGTGTACTTGTGTTGCTCATGAAGGAGGAGTGTCAGATTATTGCATTTTGAATAGAAATTCATGAGTCAGCACAAGATATATTTTCGCAGTTTGAGATGACCTGCAGTGTGACATGTTTGACACCAGATGGCGCTGTCTCAAGACTGCTAAATGGAACCTTGAGGAATGTCAGTTACAAAGTGACAGTTGGGATTTGTCAGTTGGGATTTGATATCTGTGAGGAAAGGATGTTTAGAAAGGTAGCTGTGATGGCTGTTGTTTTTTGATGTTTTGCCAGTTATTGTTAAATACAATTCAATACAAAGTTATATATTTACCTTGTGAATTGAATGAGAGTTTCATTATTCACTCGAACAGAGACTGGAGTTTTTGGGCCGATGGGGAATTAAACTTCTATATTTCTGTTGCCTATCCGCTGTGACATAAATACTCGACGCCGAAGAGCCCGAAGTCCCGGGAACCAAGTTTGGTTGTGCCAAGGCAAAACGGCAATCCTTCAGAGACTTCTCAGAATACTCCATCACTCTCCTTTGTTATCACGCAACCACTTGAAAAGAACCATTTGACTTCAGAAGAAGGCTTCAGAAGTCCCAGAAGTTTCCCTGAAAGCCCCAGCCGTTCCAGAGAGGCTTATCCGACATCGGAGAGTGGATATATCCCCGATGCCCTGTGAATCCCAAGAAACTGCTGTCTTCTCCAACTGAAGAAGACCCCACTGAAAGAAACCAATCTGTGGCCCATTCGCTGAGGGATGTTAAGAACGAAATCGAAACTCAGCCACATGCCCCAGGGTAGGGTTGCCACTTTTTGATATAAGAAATAAGGGACATTTACGGGATTTTTCACAAAAATAAGGGACACTTCATTAAAAACTTGAAACTCAAACATTAGGTAGAAATAGTTTTATTGACAGAATAAGATAATGATTGAAACTCACAAAAGAAACTGACTTACACCCTCTTAACAGGACATGGTATGTTTCTGCATGCTTTGTCATGCAGAAAAAAACATTAGAACTACCTTATTTTCTCCATCTGTATTTAGTACTTGACTTTGCTGACTTTAAAAGTGCACTGTCTAAACATTAAAATAAAATAAATTTTATAAGACAGTACATTTTCATGATTATTATGTCAATAGTTAATGGTATAGTATAGTATGGGATACATAGCATTGTATAGTATTGGGATGCACAGCTAGGCCTATTTTAAGAGTAACTCTCAAGCAACCAGAAACTATCTTTATCCAACATGATCCAACATTCCCCTTGGGTAACGGTTAATTAGTCTACTCTACTTTGAAAAAGTCCTGTATCGCCTCTTCCTTCCAACGGGGATGCAGGCTGCCCTGCGAGTTGGAATCCCTGGGCAGGCATTGCCGTGGAAACCACAGCGCGCACCTTCCTCTGGTCAACCCCGCCCAGTCCTGTCCTGCTAGTCAAAAATAAGGGACAGGGCCTGAAAAAAAGGGACACAAATTTTAGGGCCAAAATAAGGGACGTCCCTTAGAATAAGGGACATATGGCAACCCTACCCCAGGGCCACCAGTCCACAGTCCTCCGGTAGCGGAGTTCCAGGTGAAAGAAGAAACCTTAACTTCTCCAGAGGTGGAAAAGGTCGAGCAAGAAGCTTCCCCTTTGTCCAGCGAGTTAAACGTCCAAGCTGGAAAAGGGAAGAAACCCTCCTCAGAGGAGGTGATAACCCAGAACTTGCCGCAACTCGAGAGTGCGATGGAGAAAGGTGAAACAGAGGCCAGAATACTTCATCATTCCAAGATGCACATGGAAGGCAGTCTCTTTGCATGTCCAGTGTGTATCAAAGGGTTCAAAAGTAAGGAGGTCTTTGTGCGTCATGTGAGGGAGCATGTAAAAATGCCTTCTAGTAGAAAATGCTGTGCAAAGAAAAGAGTCCTGATAAAGAAAGGAAATTTGACAAAGAATAGACTGACGAGGTTTGCTCCTCCAGTACTCGAAGAAAATCAGCCTTTGCAAATAATGCCGCGTAAAAGGCCCAATATAAATCCTCAAGACTATGTCATATTTAGCAAGTGCACATCGGCTCTCAGTCTTACATGTGTGCGTCTGTGGGTTGCTATGCTAGGTTTAGCTCTATCAAGGAGCAGCTACATCACAGAGCAGCATGAATATCTACATAGTAGTCTTTTCAGTGACTTAGGTTAGCCCTACCACCATAAAGCACAGATTTTAGAGATGCACCGCACACTTGCAAATTCCACGGCTGTAAAAGGTTGTACTATTCCAAGAGTGAGTTACAAAGTGCCTAGTGCCATGCCGTTGATTGTGTTGCTTGCACACAATGGGATTGTTGTTATTGAAATGCATGTATATATGTTATAGATTATAGCAATTTATGTAGTCACTCCCTTTAAGCCCAGGGGTGACGCCAAAACCATCTCGTGTCTTTTGGTATTGTTGCACCCTTTACATGCATATTTTTTGATGATAGGAGTACTCTTGTCTATATGCTAATTTTATCGCCCCGGCGTTTTGTGTGTGGAGGATTGATTTTGTCATTTGCAAGTTGTACGTAGGTGCTGGAATTTATTATTACCCTACAACCAAAGAGCATTTTGAACTCCACCAAAGATGAAATTGAACCAAACAGAACTCCCATGACCAACAGAAAATACTGTGTATTTGGCGACCCCTCTGACACCCCTTCACGACTCCCCCAGGGGAGAAACACTTCAGACCTTAGCAAATATTGAATTTTATTAATTTTATTCAATTAATATCCAAACATACAGAATTCTAAACATGCCTTTTCTTCAGGATAAACTAATTCTCACCTACATATTTTAACACCATGTATATTTTGAGATTGAATACACACACTGCTGTAATAAATCTTCTAATTATATGTTATAGATATGACAAGAAATATTCACAGTAACCATTACACATAAACAAAAACCCTGAAATATCCTTCCTTTAGCTCTCAAAATATTTCATCAAAGAAAATTATAAGTTTATTATTTCCCCCCAAAAGCCACAGCATTTTAACTCAGTGTTTCTATGAGAAAGAATCATTCCACCTCCAATATAAAACAAAAGGACTTGCCTTTACCCAATGTATTCCATGTGGGTTGACAATGAAAAAAGTCTCGTATTTCAACTGCTTTTTTCACACTGCTGTGAATTGACTGATGATGATCAAGGTATGATTTCCACTGAAGCTCTTTCCTCACTCGGAGCATTTAAAAGGCTTTTCTCCCATGTGAGTTGCTTGGTGACTAATAAGGTTGCTATTTTGACTGAAGCTCTTTTCACACTGCAAGCATTTAAAAGGCTTCTCTCCTGTGTGAGTTGCCTGGTGACTAATAAAGTTTCCCTTCTGACTGAAGCTCTTTTCACACTGCAGGCATTTAAATGGCTTCTCTCCTGTGTGAGTTCTCTGATGACTAGTAAGGTTATCCTTTCGATTGAAGCTCTTTTCACACTGCAAGCATTTAAATGGCTTCTCTCCTGTGTGAGTTGTCTGATGACTAATAAGGTTGCTCTTTTGACTGAAGCTCTTTTCACACTGCAAGCATTTAAATGGCTTCTCTCCTGTGTGAGTTGTCTGATGACTAATAAGGTTTCTCTTTTGACTGAAGCTCTTTTCACACTGCAAGCATTTAAATGGCTTCTCTCCTGTGTGAGTTCTCTGATGACTAATAAGGTTTCTCTTGTGACTGAAGCTCTTTTCACACTGCAAGCATTTAAATGGCTTCTCTCCTGTGTGAGTTGCCTGATGACTAATAAGGTTGTTCTTGTGACTGAAGCTCTTTTCACACTGCAAGCATTTAATTGGCTTCTCTCCTGTGTGAGTTGCCTGATGACGAATAAGGCTGTTCTTATAACTGAAGCTCTTTTCACACTGCAAGCATTTAAATGGCTTCTCTCCTGTGTGAGTTGCCTGGTGACGTACAAGGCTTATCTTTTGACTGAAGCTCTTTTCACACTGCAAGCATTTAAATGGCTTCTCTCCTGTGTGAGTTGCCTGATGACTAATAAGGTTTCTCTTGTGACTGAAGCTCTTTTCACACTGCAAGCATTTAAATGGCTTCTCTTCTGTGTGAGTTGCCTGATGACTAATAAGTTTTCCCTTTTGACTGAAGCTCTTTTCACACTGCAAGCATTTAAATGGCTTCTCTCCTGTGTGAGTTGCCTGATGACTAATAAGGTTGCTCTTGTGACTGAAGCTCTTTTCACACTGCAA
This sequence comes from Anolis apletophallus, assembly GCA_030556195.1. NCBI lineage: Eukaryota > Metazoa > Chordata > Lepidosauria > Squamata > Anolidae > Anolis > Anolis apletophallus. Next base: position 11,977 of record JARBWK010002365.1, read on the forward strand.
GCATTTAAATGGCTTCTCTCCTGTGTGAGATGTTTGATGAATAACGAGGCTTTTCTTATAACTGAAGCTCTTTTCACACTGCAAGCATTTAAATGGCTTTACTCCTCTGTGAATTCCCAGATGATGGATAAGGCTGCTCTTGTGACTGAAGCTCTTTTCACACTGCAAGCAATTAAATGGCTTCTCTCTTGCATGAGTTGCCTGATGACTTATAAGGCTGGTCTTATAACTGAAGCTCTTTTCACACTGCAAGCATTTAAATGGCTTCTCTCCTGTGTGAGTTGCCTGGTGACTAATAAGGCTTTTCTTCTGACTGAAGCTCTTTTCACACTGCAAGCATTTAAATGGCTTCTCTCCTGTGTGAGTTGCCTGATGACTAATAAGGCTTTTCTTATAACTGAAGCTCTTTTCACACTGCAAGCATTTAAATGGCTTCTCTCCTGTGTGAGTTGCCTGATGAATAATAAGGCTTTTCTTATAACTGAAGCTCTTTTCACACTGCAAGCATTTAAATGGCTTCTCTCCTGTGTGAGTTGCCTGGTGACTAATAAGGTTTCTCTTTTGACTGAAGCTCTTTTCACACTGCAAACATTTAAATGGCTTCTCTCCTGTGTGAGTTGCCTGATGACGAATAAGGGTCTGCTTGTGACTGAAGCTCTTTTCACACTGCAAGCATTTAAATGGCTTCTCTCCTGTGTGAGTTCTCTGATGATTAATAAGGCTTCCCTTTTGATTGAAGCTCTTTCCACACTCCAGGCATTTAAATGGTTTATTCCTTGTGTGAGTTTCTTGAGAAAAGGTGAGTGCTTCCTTCCCATTGAAAGGTATTCCACATTCCAAATATGGTGTCTCCTCTATTTGCATGGTTTGAGAAGGAAAGTGTGACAATGTATTGAAAAGAAAAGCTTATATTAGATTGATTGAAGTTTACTTTTTAAAGTATACACATTACAAAACCCATTTAGTAGAGACAACCCTTTCTCATAGCCCTTTCCAATGCTGGCTGTTAAGAGAAAAATATCTTTTGTGTTTGTTCTAAATGTAATGCCAGGATATAAATCTCAAAATAAATTATAGCTCAACTAGGGCTGAGGAAAATAGAGCTATTTCCTTAGCCCAAGTTCCTCTGGAATCCCCCGTACTTCTGGCACAAGAAAGGTAAAAATCCTCCATCTGCCGATGGCACAAGGGTAGGTGAATTTAACTTCATGGCATCAGGCAGCAGAACAAACATCAAAACTCAAATTAGAAACCAGACTACAGTGGTCATTCTAAAAAGGACTGAAGGAAGATCGTAAATGACTTTTGAGCTCTCGGAACAAAGCTAAAACAGTGTAATATACAGGTGGTCTTTTCATCCCTCCTCCCAGTTGCAAGACACAGCTCTACCAGGGCCAGAAAAATAGTACAGGTCAATAACAGGATTAGAAAATGGTGTCAGGAGGAAGAAATTGGCTTCCTCAACCAAGCCTGCTTTTCCAGGAGGATGGCCTATTGGCAAGGGATGGGGTGCATCTCACACAAATAGGAAAACACCTTTTTGCTCACAGACTCTCAAACTTCATTAGGCGCTCTTTAAACTAGGTCCACCAGGGAAGGGGCAACAGCCTTGCGAACAGTACTTTACCCACAATTTCAGAGAACCGCCAGAAGACTGAATGGAGGGCTGCACAAACACAACAAAGCCCAAGTACCGAAAGGTCAGTAATACCAAATAAACAGGCCAGGGGAAGATCTCGGGGTCTCACATGTCTTTACAGGAAAGAAGAATTCAAACAAATAGCCAACTCCTGTAGGGAAAAGTTTCGCAAGGCTAAAGCACAAAACGAGCTCAGGCTTGCCAGGGACACTAAAAATAATAAAAGAGTGTTTTTTTCTTATGTCAGTAGAAAAAGGAAGAACAAGGAGGCGATAGGGCCTCTTTGAGAAGATGGGACAATGCTGACAGGGGATAGGGGAAAGGCAGAACTACTTAATGTCTTCTTTGCCTTGGTCTTCTCACAAAAAGAAAGTCATCTTCCACCTCAGTAAGATGGCGTGGATGGGGGATTAGAGGACATCCAACCCCATATTGGGAAGCAATACTTGGCCGCTCCAAACGACTTCAAGTCCCCTTTCAGGGCCAGATCAACTACACCCAAGGGTATTGAAGGAACTAGCGGAATTCTTGCAGAACGGGAGAAGTCCCAGCAGATTGGAGGAGGGCAAATGTGGTCCCAATCTATCTTCAAGGAGGGAAAAAAGGACGACCCAAACAATTACCGTCCAGTCAGCCTCACGTCAATACCAGATAAGATTCTGGAAAAGATAGTTAAGGAAGTGGTCTGCAAACACTTAAGAAACAAATGCGGTCATCGCTAATAGTCAACACGGATTTATCTGATCTCTTTTTTCGATAGAGTTCCAAGCTGGGTAGATGCGGGGAATGCCGTGGATGTAGCGTACCTGGATTTCGGTAAGGCCTTCGACAAGGTCCCCCATGACCTTATGGCAAACAAACTGATAAAATGTGGGCAAGGCAAAACTACCATTAGGTGGATCTGTAATTGGTTAATCAAACGAAGTAAGAGGGTGATTCTCCCCAGTGCTTCCACTTCATCCTGGAAAGAAGTGACGAGCGGACTGCCAACAGCAGGGTTCTGGGCCCGGTCCCGTTCAACATCTTTATTAATGACTTAGATCAGGCCTGTCCAACAGGCGGCCCGGGGGCCGTACACGGCCCCTTACCCTCCTGCAATAAATAATATATTTTAAAAAAATAATTTTAAATTTTTTTTCAATTAAAAATATTTATTATTATTATTATTTTTTGGTCCCACCCCTTGGCTTTCTATTGGCCGCCTCCTCTTCTCCTGAGGGAGGAGGCCAATGGGAGGGAGTGATGTCTCTCAGGCCCCGCCTCCTTGGCAGCAAACAACAGGAAGCGACCGCGCTCCGGCTTTCCCCCTCGGCAGCACCGCTTCCCCTCCTCAGGACTGCTGCCAGGGAAGCCAAAAGGGGTTTGGGAGGGAGTGTGTCTGAGAGCATGAGTGAGTGAGTGAGTGAGAGAGAGAGAGAGGAGGGGGACCTGCCCTGGGCACACCTCTCCCCAGCGCAAAGGGAAGATCTCTCTGGCTCTCTGACACACACACACAAGCCCCTTCCTTTCTGGCCCTTCATTGGCGTTTCATTACTGTCTCTTTAATGAGAAGGAGAGAACCGGACAGCCATAGGAGAGGGAGGAGGGGAAAAGGAGGAGAGGGCATTGGAAGGGAGCTTTCAAGGGGGCCTCCACCCCACACTTCCCCCTCCTTTTTCCCAAATTATTTACATTCTTTG
>JARBWK010002366.1:0-15289 GCA_030556195.1 Anolis apletophallus
CCCGCCAGCCCCCACTGATGTATTTTTGAACACAGCTGAACTGTGAGTACAAAGTTTCACTTATACAGCCATGAAGATGAGTTAATAGTTCATTACATGCACTTAACAGTGTCTTCAAGTGTTGTAAAGAGAAGATTCAGCAATTCCCCAGCAGGAAACTGGCTTCGTAAATGATACTGCTTGCAACAGAGGAGACATGTTAATGGATGTATTTAGGCTAAGGTTGAAAGCAGTCCTCCCTGGTTAACAGTTTCTGAGAAATGGGATTTTTAAAAACTCTTAGGCTGAACAATGTGCCTCATTAAATGCAGCCAACTGATTCTCATTTTCTTTTCAATATACAGGTAAACAATCAAAAAGTCTGGATCAGGACCACCAATCCTTGCATGGACAGCAAAGGTTTGAGAGCCACCCTGCTCCTTAATTTTTCCATTCCTCATGTGAGAGATTTATTTAAAAGATGCAGGTCTTCATAGCTCCTAAAATTAGGATGGAGACAGAAGGAATCTTTTTCCTTTTTTTTTCAGATCACAAAAATATTAGTGATAGTGAGGCATATGTTTGAATTGCTTGTGCATACCACTTGGTATGTGTCTGCATGCAAGCACACATTAAAATGTGTGGGGACAATTCTATGGACTCCACAAATGAAATAGGTGAAGTCATGGGCCATATTTAATAAAGGACTAGTTATTCTTAATATACAAGTATTATTCTAAAGTAATGAATAAAATGGAGGGCAAGAAAGGTTTTGTGGTGGTGCATCCAATTTGATGTACTCTCTAAATAGAAAATTATATCCCAGTAGTGTGATGGCATGGTTTAATGGTTTGAATATTGGGCCAGGACTGTAGGAGATCAAGGTTCAAACTTTCTCACCCTGGCAAGAAAGCCCTATGAAAGAGTTGACATAAGTAACTAGAGGGCACACAACAACATATTTCCCACTAGCCTCTAAATTTATCTGAAATAGCTTAACATTTTAGATAGGGATTCATTCTTTGCCATTATGATCTGCTGTTAAGATTGCCATATTACAGGACCTGGCCCTGAGTTTCAAAGCTTGGACCCCCATCTCCAGTCCTCAGGGCAATGGAGACAAGTCTCAGGTCAAGAACACTGTCTTGAATACATGAGTTTATATCAGTATTTGGGCACTGACAGTGTCAGTAGGTGACTCTGTTATAAATGGTGCTGCGCCTTGCAGAAAAAGATCATCTGACTGAAAAGTGATTTCATAGCTTCCTATTTAGAAATGCTGTGAGGTAGCTAATCTGCCATAAAATATTTATCACTCTACGGGGGTCAGAAAATGAACATACCACTTCTAAGGAGGAGAAAGGGGAAACGTGAAAGCATCCTTGACATGAAAAGCCTGCTTTTGTACATTCAGCAACATTAATAGATGGCAAAGCAGAACCTCTACACATAATTTTAATCAGAGCACCTCAATTTGCCAGGTTAAGAACATCCATTATCTACTTTCTTGTACAGTTCACTGTTGGGAACTCATCATTCTAGCTGTACCAGGGAGATTTACCAGATATATCTTTCACCTGATAAGCAAAGTCACTGAAATGCGAAGAAATAAAAGACATGTTCCTCACTGATTGGGGTTTTCTGGAGGAATAGGAATCATTATGATTGACTAGTGAAAAACAGCAGTATGAAAAGACCACCTTGGATCCATGACACAGCATTTCCTCCCAGCGGTAGAAGCACATCAACTGAAGATGTTCTGAATGGCAGTGGGGTGTTGTCTTAAAGACTCCCCTGGCCCCTTGCATCCTCTAGTGCAGGGGTGCTTAGAATGGTGATCGGGATCACCAGGGTGATCTTTGGGCCTCATCCTGGTGATCTTCAGGCCCCTGACCAGGTTTTTTGCAGTTTGTCCTCTTCACGCGCCCCTGCATGCTGCAAAAGAAGTCCTCCGTCGTTGCTCCTCCTGCCAAGGCCGCCTCCAAAGCTGCAGAGTCCAAGAGGCAGAATGGGCCCCCTCTTTTGATTCCTCCTCCTCCCTCCATCCTTCTCCAGCCACTCAGAGTCGGGGGAGACCAAAGGGGCGGCCTGGATGACGTGATGCATGGCTGGCCCCGTGTGCATGTGCAGAAGCGCCCATTCTGCCTCTCAGACTTCTCGTGAGCTCTTGGAGGCAGCACGCATGCTGGTGGCGTGGAAATCGGAGCAACGACGGAGGAGGAGGAGAAGGATGCTTTGGGGTCATTTCCTTACCGCATCTCAAAGGTCGGTCTTTTTACTTGGGGGTGGGTGCTTGATTGTTCTGTGGCATGTCTCTTTGTTTATTTTTAATGTTTAAAATGGCCTTTTAGCTCCAAAGCCTCTCTGCTTGCTTTGTTCCTTGAGAAATATATGTTGGGGAATATGGAAATGTGGGAGAAATGGGGTGGTTGGATGTATTTTTGCATGCCCCTTTGTTTACCTTGCTGAGTATTAAATGGCCTTGCAGTTCAAAAGCCTCTCTTCTTACTTTCTGGCTGATAATATGTGTGGTAATATGGCAGTGTGGGAGAAATGGGGTGGTTGGATGTATTTTATGCCCTGTTTTATATTATTGTTATTAAATTGAAATGTTGATGTTTTATAACTTCATTTTATGTAAACTGCCCCGAGCCTGCTAGAAGGAGCGGTACATAAAAATGAATAATATAAATAAATAAATAAATAAATAAATAAGAAAATAGTTATACGTTTTACATTTCTGGGTAGGTGATCTTTGGAACTTGGTTTTTTAATCAGTAGCTCCCATGCTGAAAAAGTGTGAGCACCCCTGCTCTAGTGTGTGTGTGTGGGGGGGGACGGGACTCAGGCCCTATGGCTGAACCTGCCATTCCTGGGTCTCATCTATACTTCACCAAGTGGCCTCCCACTACCACTATCATGTGGTAGGTGTCTAATGGGTTGAAATTCATCTTAGATTTTGGCAGTAGGATAGTTATAAGCCAGTAAGTTTGGTCCCATGTTGTTGTTGTTCGTTTGTTTAGGCTCTCCTTACCACTGGAATGAAGTCCCTAACAACTTTTCTTAAATTGAATTTATCTATTGGTAAATGCCACTTGAGCTCAACCTTGAGCTACCTCTCATGCTGTAATGGTGGGACTGGTAGATATGGTCTGTTTCTTTACTCCATTAGTAGAAATGCTCTCCAAGATTTTCATGGATAGAATGAACCATTCCATCATTGGAAAGTGGGTCCTAAATTCAAACCACTTTCTAAATCTATAATACAAATATATAGCTGCTGGATGTTTGTAACTGTTGGTGCTATTGAGAAACCAATCTGGAAAAAGCTCCAACATTTTTCAGTTTTGATTTTGCTTTCTAGATACACAAGACATTGTTAGATTAAAATAGTCTGTGTGAATCCTGAATTCGGGTTTATGGGAAAATCTCCTACTAGATCTAAGGATGCAGTTATCATCACCCGAGATGCAGTTATCATCACCCTGTATAAGAAAAAGGGAACAAAATCCGATTGCTCAAACTATCGAGGTATAACACTGCTCTCCATTGCTGGAAAAATCCTTGCAAGGATACTCCTGTACAGATTAGTTCCGGCTATTGCAGAAGAACTTCTCCCTGAAAGCCAATGCGGCTTCAGAGCAAATAGGAGCACCACAGATATGGTTTTTGCCCTTAGACAACTGCAAGAGAAATGTAGAGAGCAGAACAAAGGACTCTATGTAACATTTGTCGACCTCACCAAAGCCTTCGACACTGTGAGCAGGAAAGGTCTGTGGCAGATCCTGGAACGTCTAGGATGTCCCCCCAAGTTCCTCAAAATGATTGTCCTGTTACATGAGGGGCCAGCACGGTCAAGTCAGATATGGCGATGCTCTCTCGGAGCCCTTTCTCATAACTAATGGAGTGAAACAAGGTTGTGTTCTTGCACCAACCCTATTTACAATCTTCTTCAGCATGATGCTCCAAAAGGGCTATGGCAGACCTACAAGAAGAAGACGGCATATATATACGCTATCGTACTGATGGTAGCTTGTTCAACTTAAGCCGTCTGAGGGCTCGCACTAAGACTCTAAACTATCTAGTCCGTGAGCTACTTTTTGCTGACGATGCTGCCCTTGTCGCCCATTCAGAAGCAGCCCTGCAGTGCCTCACATCCTGCTTTGCAACAGCTGCAGAGCTGTTTGGGCTGGAAGTCAGCCTGAAGAAAACAGAAGTCCTCTACCAGCCCGCACCACAGGAAGAACACCACCATCCTCACGTCAGCATAGGCACATCTGTGCTTAAGTCCGTTCAGCAGTTCACCTACCTGGGAAGCATCATCTCTTCAGACGCCAAGATTGACAAAGAGATAGATCACAGATTATCAAAGGCATATAGTGCATTCGAAGGCTTCACAAAAGAGTCTGGAGCAACAAGCACCTGAGACAAAGCACCAAAATCAGTGTGTACAGAGCTATCATACTGTCCATTCTCCTCTATGGGTCTGAAACATGGGTCACCTATCGCCAACACCTACGACTCCTCGAGCGCTTTCATCAGCGCTGTCTTCGCACAATCCTAAATATACACTGGACCGACTATGTGACGAATGTTGCTGTCCTTGAGCAAGCAGGGATCACCAGCATTGAGGCCATGCTATTGAGAACACAGCTGCGCTGGGCAGGACACATCTCTAGGATGGAGGACCACCGCCTCCCAAAGATACTACTCTACGGTGAACTCGCCACGGGTCAGCGCAAGAGAGGCCCCCCCCCAAAAGAGATATAAGGACTCCCTGAAACAACATCTCAGGCTTGGCCAGATTGATCACCAACAATGGTCCACCCTGGCCTCACATCGGGAGGCATGGAGAAGCACTATCCACAATGCTGCGGCCTCTTTCGAGAAGACACGCCGAATGGGTCTCGAAGAGAAACGACAACGCAGAAAGAACCGCAACTTGGAAAAACATCACCCAAGGAGACTTTCTGCTGCGCTTTCTGCAACCGAACTTGCCTATCTCAGATTGGCCTTTTTAGTCATCAACGCGCTTGTAAAAAGCGTGGGATGAGTCCTTCCTGAATCTTCGTTCGCGAAGTAATGCCGAGAGAGAGATCTAAGGACAATCTATTTACTACTTGAATAATGATCAAATTGCTCTGCCAATGAAATTGCATAAATATTTTCAATTAATAGGATCTGCAAAACAATAAGTGCAGTAAAATTGGGTAATAATCACACTATATGAAAGTGGTGGGTGAGGGAAGGGGTCCATTGCAAAACTATTTTTCATCTTTTCTGTAAGGAAATATTTGAAATGAAGTAAGGAGAATATAAGAATAAGTTGTCGATTGTAGACTGACAGAAAACAACAGGCCCACCTGAACATTACACTTTCCCAGTTAGACTCAAAGGATCCAGCCAAACTTGCTGCTTTGCTCAGCAGTATCAGGCTTGTTTGTCCAACAATGCAATTGACACCGTGCAAAGCAATACCACAGCTGAAACATCAGACACATAGCTTCTAATGTACTAATCTCTTTTATAGTTGTGGATTGTGAAGAAATTTGACATGAAAATCAATCCGTTTCATGCATGGTGCTGAATAAGAGTTCTGTGGATAGGATACCATGGATTACTAAAAGCTCTTATGAAAAGAATACTAAATTTAGGCTATCATACTTTGTACACAACAGGAGATGTTATGACTCCATTATAAAACAATAATGTTTGATAAGGTAGCAAGAAAAGAGGCAAACCATGCTATAAGTGGATTGATTCAATTGAGGAAGGCACAAACTTCCTTTTGTAATTTAGGAGCAAATTGATGACTGTGGAGGATTTTTCATTTATAGGGTTGCCATTAGGTTTGGGCCTGGATCAGTTTGAACATATGTGATTTGTAAAATTCGGTGGTTTGTTTTATATAATCCCCCGAAAACAGGATGGGGAGGGGAGAACCGGAAAGTCAGCCAAAACGGATCAAGAGAGCAGGATTTATCGGCTACTGGAGACGATGGAAACTCTGCGATATACCTGAGGCAGGGGTCTCCTCTCCTTCCACGGCAGCAGCAGCAATGTCCATTTCTTCTGGAAAACTTACCTAGGTTCCTTCTCCAGAGAAGGCCCTGTAAGGAATTCACTTCCCCGGCAGCACTTGCATGAGGCAAGAAATGAAAAGTTTCTGAGTTTCTCTTGGAGCATGATGAGAGTTGAAGTTTCTCTCTGTGTGTGTGTTTCTCAGCCAATAAAAGTCCTGGTTGCATCCATGCTTTGATTGGCTGAGAACGAATACAACTGGCAGTAACAATTCCCAGAACCCTCTCTTGCAATTTCTCATATTTTTAAAAAATGTTATGGTAAAAACTTTAAATAATTCTTTAAAAATGGTAGATTGGTGAATACTTATGAAGCTTGGCAATCTTGCAGTTGTAAAACTGAGATAGTTTTCATTTAGACAGGCCTTAAAATTACTGAGAATTGAGCCTCTAAAGTTTCCCATTGTAGCCAATGGCCCCAAACAGCATGCTTTTGGCCAAATTACACAAGTGTCAACTTCACAGCAAATACAAATCCTTTGGGCTTTCCTCTGGGTTGAGAATAACACACCTCATATATGTTATTAGATTGCAACTCACAGCATTCCCCAACACTGACTAAGACCGATGGAAGTTGCATTCCAGAAACACCTGAGGGGTACATAATTTCCTTCCTTGCTCTAGATCAGGCGTCCTCAAACTTTTTCAGCAGATGGCCGGTTCATGTGGACTATAGTTTGAAAAAAAATGAACAAATTAATATGCATACTGCACATATTTTATTTGTAGTGTAAAAAAATTGAAATAACAATACAATATTTAAAATGAAGAACTTTAACTGACGTAAACTTATCACAGTTTACGTATTTCAATAGGAAGTATGGGCTTGCATTTGCTTGATGAGATAGTCAGTTAATTAGGATTGTTGTTGTTGTGTACCTTCAAGTCGTTTCAAACTCAGGGTGACCTTAAGTCTGAAGTTTAGGGCAGGGGCCAGGTAAATGACCATGGAGGGCCATATCTGGCTTGCAGGCCTTAGCTTTCGGACTCCTGGTCTAGAGCAATGCTGTGCAGAACTTCAAAGGCTTTGGGGAACTTTATTTGAAAGCAAAACTTGTCACTTTTACTTACTTGTTATTTGGCATCATGTAGTTATCAGTTCCCTGTTTTTGAATCCAGGCAATTCAACGAACACTAGACATTTTTTCATTTCTTCTACTGGTAATAAAGACAATAAAAACTGAGATACTGCAAACATCCATCTCTCAAGAAGAAAACAGCTGGTGGGGAAAGTGAGATATTGTTTAGTGATATTAGATATATACCCTACTCGCTTTTTCACATTTAACTGTCAAAATGTGTAAGGAGATTACTCCCAGAAGTAGAAATAGAGGGTGGGGTATAATCTTTGAGTCACTCAGCATCCTGGTCTTTTCATATCTTGCTAAGAAGGCCAATAAAAAATAATAAACATCAGGTGCTATTTTTATTATGAAGCTTCTTGTGTCATAAATATTTGAAGGTCCTTTTACATCTGAAAATGTATTGGTGTTATTAAGATCCTGTCGGGTAGAACAATGGATTCATCTTATTGAGCAGCCAAAGGCCCTTTTCCCATCATGCCATTTTGAAAGGTAAAAAAGAAAGTTACCATGGCTACCAAGGAATTAAGCCATTTCAAGTCCCTTAAGAGTGGATGGGTAACATTAATGATACATTTAGGTATTTTTCACTGATATCAATGGAACTTAAATATGTTAAATATCAGACAAGTGTTCTATTATTCCTTAAGCCGACATGGCATGGTGCTGGGAGAATTATCAAAAGATAGATAAACAGATATGTCTTTTGACACATCAAAAGAGTTTAAATAGAGTTTTGCCTGAAGGTATGGTTATTTTTTTACCATTTCAACTGGGGCAGTTAGTTCACCGTATAGTATAGTATAGTATAGTGCAGGGGTGCCCACACTTTTTCATCATGCGAGCTACTATATGAACAATCAAGTTGAAAAGATCACCTGTTGTGCATGTGAGTGTGAGCGCGCGTGCACGCACGCGCCTACTGCAGCCTTCCATCCGCGCGGGGCTTCTTTCTTGCCTGCCCACAAACACGCCGCCGCTCGCACCCGGGAAGGGGATCTTCCTTGCCTGCGTGTGCGCTCTCTCTTAATGTGCTCGTTGCCTTCCTCTTTCCTGCTGCATGCTTTCGCGAAGCAAGAAGTCCCCATCCCGTCCTGCTTCTTGCGTGCACAGCAGGCCGCTCCCACGCACGTAGCAGGAGAGTATTTATAGGTGCACCAGCCAGCGCTCCGGCCAGATATGGCTTCGGCGGCGGCTCGGAAGGCGCAGGGCTGGGATGAGGGGCCACCTGGCTGTTGCCTGGGCCGGGAGATTCAACCGAGAGAGGGACCCACGTGAGGCTGGAGCCTCCCCACGGCAGCTTCCCCCCGCCTCCTCCCTCGAGGCTTCCTTACCTGGGCAGGAGAAGGAAGAGTGGAAGAGATGCTTCCCCAAAGTGACAGATGCAGCGGGGAGGCGCCCTTCCTTCCTTCCTTTCGAGGGTGTCACTCAGAAAGGATGCCCAAGTGGACAGCTGGCAGGAAGGGGGACCCCTCCCACTGGTGGCAGTCCATGCCCACGGAGAGAGAGAGAGAGGCTCTTCCTAGCCGTCTCTGAAGAGCCACCCTCTCTCTCTCTCTCTCTCTCTCTCTCTCTCGTGGGCCCTCACCGCCTTTCTCCTTTGAGAGCGAGGGAGGGCGAGGCGGAGAAAGGCGGCGGGGGCACAAGCAGCAGCAGCAAGTGGAGTCTCCATCCCCGCAGCCCCCTCCTCCTTGGGTTCAGCCCCAGGAACACAGCGGAGCCCTCACTCCTCGCCCCCAACCAAGGAAAGAAAGCAGCCCCACATAGCTCGCTCGCCCAGGTCTCGGCTTGGAATGGGAGTCCCGAGGGCAGGAGCAGGGTTTGCGGCGGGGCTTGCTTGGCTTTGCCCCACTTTGCCCGGCCTCCTTCGCCTCTTTCTCTCTCCCTCTCTCCCTCTCTCCTTCCAGCGCCCGCCCGCCTGCCTGCCAAAAGGATCCGAAAAAGTTCTCCGGATTTCTTTCTTCTCTCCTTGGCTCTCTCTCTCACACACACACACATTTCCTCCATCCCTCCCACAGCCTCACATCCTATCCGTGCGCGTGCTTTCACCTTGCTCCCCCAGGAGCAATCAATGGGCGGTCATGTCACCACACCGTGCGTGGCAAGACGAGCACCAGGGCCCGCCCACTAAAGCCTCATTTTGGGAAAAAGAAGCCCCACAAAGGCGGTGGAGGGAGCGCACGTGCGCGCATGGCATGGCAGGAGTGTGCCATCCGGCTGGTGAGGCCCAAAGATCACCTAGAAGAGGGCCGAAGATCACCTAGGTGCTCCCGATCACCATAATGAGCACCCCGGTATAGTGCATCTATACTGTAGAATTAAAGAAGTTTGACACAGCTTTATCTGTCAAGGCCAAATTCTATGGAATTGTGGGGGTTGTAGTTTGGTAAAGCACCAGCACTCTTTGGCCAAAAAAAAAGAAGACAAAATACCTTGTAAAACTCAAAGATAGGCAGGCCCCGAACCATTTCGTGACCATATCTTCCCCTACGAGCCCCCACGGTCTCTAAGATCTTCTGGGGAGGTTCTTCTGAGTCCCCCCTCGGGGGTTGAGAAGAGCGGGGTAGAAATGGTGGAAATAAATAAATAAATAATTCTCTCACTCCCACCCCCGTCTCAGGCAGGGCTGGTGGGGATGAAAGAGATGGCCTTCTCGGTGGTGGCCCCTCGGCTCTGGAACTCTCTCCCCAGGGAGATCAGGCTAGCACCCTCCCCATCCACATTTTGTAAGGAATTAAAGACATGGATGTTCTGCTGAGCATTTGAATGACAATTCCCTTGACAGGTGGTCCCTAACCATGGCCTAAAATCAAGTCCCTGTATTTGACTACTGCACTTTTTAAGCTATAATGACCCTGTTATAACTGCTCTATCCCTACGTTGCTATAGGATCTATGCACCTTATTGACCAGCCTATTTTCTAACTTGTTTCCACACCAGCCACCAGCCCCCCAAATGAGACTTGAAGTGTTGGTTATGATGTTTGTCTTACTATTGTTATAATGTTTTATGTTGTTTTATATTTTATATGCTATGTTTTTAACTGTATGTGTTTGGGCTTGACCCCATGTATGCCTCCCCGAGTCCCTTCGGGGAGATGGAGGCGAGGTATAAAAATAAAGTTATCATAATATTATTAATAAACTGCAATTCCCGTGAGTCTATAACATTGAGTCATGGCAGTTAAGGTGGTATCAAACAGCATTAATTCTAAAGTCTAGATGCACCCTCTGTGATTATTTCCATACTTTGCAGCTTCTTTCCTAGGAAGGCTGAAATGGCTCTATGCTTGCTGTCCTTCTGCCAGTAAGTGATTTTTTCTATTCTGTTATTGTTTTATAAATTACCTATGGGGAAGTCTACATGGACATTTTATCCCTGTGCCAATCTGGAGTATTAAACTCCAGATCAGCCCCAGGGTAGATAGTAGCACCAGCCCAAGGAAAGGAGTATTTATTTATGTAGCTATTAGGCATGGTTTAGAACCCAAAAATCGTGATTCTAAAATCAAATTGGGGGTTGATTAGTAATAGAAAGACTTACAAAAACTTCCCAAAAGTTCTAAAATGTAACGTAATTACTAACGAAATTCTAAATTGGTTCTAAAGTCTGAAAAGCAGGGAAACAGGACTGACACTGTTTTAAGCACAGGCAAATCAAGGGGCAACATTTCCCTTGGTTTCCTTGCAGGGAGGTATAAAGCATTAATATATTATTAGTAGTAGTAGTAGTAGTATTAAATAAAATAGTCAAGGCTTGCTTCTCCAGAGCATTTATTAGAATTAAATAATAAATTCTAATAGTAAGAATGTAGTAAGGGTGATAGTGACCTGGAGGGTATGAGGAACGTGCTCTTGGTAAACTAGAACAGGGCTGTCCAACTGGCCTGGGTCGGCTTATATCTTAGCAGGAAAGGGGCCGCCCGTGCAGGCGGCCTTTTCCTGCTAAGATATAACCCAACCCAGGCTTGGGTCGGCTTATATCTTAGCGGGGAAAGGGCTGTCATGCGGGCGGCCCCTTTCCTGCTAAGATATAACCCGACCCAGGCTTGGGTCAGCTTATATCTTAGCGGGGAAAGGGCTGCCGTGCGGGCGGCCCCTTTCTTGCTAAGATATAACCCGACCCAGGCTTGGGTCGAAACATATCTTAGCGGGGAAAGGGCTGCCGTGCGGGCGGCCCTTTCCTGCTAAGATATAACCCGACCCAGGCTTGGGTCAGCTTATATCTTAGCGGGGAAAGGGCTGCCGTGCGGGCGGCTTCTTTCCTGCTAAGATATAACCCGACCCAGGCTTGGGTCGGCTTATATCTTAGCGGGGAAAGGGCTGCCGTGGCGGCGGCCCTTTCCTGCTAAGATATAACCCGACCCAGGCTTGGGTCGACTTATATCTTAGCGGGAAAGGGCTGCCGTGCGGGCGGCCCCTTTCCTGCTAAGATATAACCCGACCCAGGCTTGGGTCAGCTTATATCTTAGCGCGGGGAAAGGGCTGCCGTGCGGGCGGCCCCTTTCCTGCAAAGATATAACCCGACCCAGGCTTGGGTCGAGCATATCTTAGCGGGGAAAGGGCTGCCGTGCGGGCGGCCCCCTTTCCTGCGAAGATATAACCCGGCCCCAGGCTTGGGTCAGCTTATATCTTAGCGGGAAAGGGCTGCCGTGCGGGCGGCCCCTTCCCCGCTAAGAAATAACCCGACCCAGGCCTGGGAAACAGGAGGAAACTCGGTTAAGGGAGACATCGATGCCACCCTTCCCCCCTGCCAGGTCAGAATCCAACCCGTATTAAGGGGAACACGGGTTGGATTGGGACCTTGCAGGAGCAAAGGGAGGCATCGATGCCACCCTTTGCTCCTGCGAGTTCCCAATCGGAGGAATTTCCTCCTGTTCTCCAGGCTCTCCCTCCGCTTCTGAGAGACAGCCTGGGAAACAGGAGGAAATTCCTCCGAATCAAGGCCCCGAGCTGCTTCCAAAGCGCGCTTTGGAAGCAGCCCGGGGCCGAGTTTCCTCCTGTTTCCCAGGCCTGGGTCGGGTTATTTCTTAGCAGGAAGGGGCCGCCCGCACGGCCGCCCTGTCCCCGCTAAGAGATAAGCTGACCCAAGCCTGGAGTCGGGTTATATCTTAGCAGGAAGGGGCCGCCCGCACGGCAGCCCTTTCCCCGCTAAGATATGCCGACAAGCCTGGGTCGGGTTATTTCTTAGCGGGGAAGGGGCCACCCGCACGGCAGCCCTTTCCAGGCTACTATCCCTGCAGTGACAAGCGCTTTTTCCTGAGTCCTCCAGCCGCTCTAGGACTTCCGGTTTCGATCTCTCTATGGTTCTGGCTGGTTTTTCTCTTCCTGGAGGCAAGGCCTTTCAGTTAAAGTAGGCCTCGAGCATGGAAAGGCCCCATCTGACTGTGAGTAATGCCTGGGATTTTGGATTTTGGATTTTGGATTTTGGAGGGGGTAATAGGGAGCCTTCTGAAATATTTAGAATTCTAACGAAATTTTGGGCCCAGGGGGTTCGAAAAAGAAAGTCCACTTCCGGGATTGGCCTTGCGATCCGTAAAAGCTCAAAAGTCCCATTACATACGAATCACTTACGACTTCTTTTAATTTCCGTTACTTTTTTCTCATGCCTAGTAGCTATTTATGTCATTTCCTTTCATTTTATGCTACCTTTCTCCTTGAATGGACCCAAGGCAACTAACAAAAAGCTAAAACAACAACATTTTAAAACAGCATTAAACCATCTTTTCTATATATTTACTGGTGTTCTTGTGTGGTTTTAAGCTGTACTTCTTGGAGCTGAAAGTTGGGATATAAAAGAACAACAGCAACTGTTTCTAATAGGAGTTCTCCAGACACAGTTAGCGGCTATTCCACAGAATTCACATTCATGTTGCAGCTTACAACTGGAATTTATGGGCCACTATACTGTATGTTGACCATAACTGATGTTCAAATATGGTGCTTCAGGAGTCAAATCTATTATTGATTTCTGGATGCAGTTAGTTATGACATTTGAAAGATCAAATTTGTCCCTACATATGCAGCTTATATATTGGCCTCATGTACACTTCCCCATCTGAATGGGATCCATATGCACAAAATCCTGTGTGCACAGGTCAAAATCATTCAGTTAATTCCCAGATAAAATACTGTACCTGGGGATTTTCAAATCCATGAGTAATTGTTAAAATCAGACTTGAAGGAATGGAAGGGGAACAGAAATCATTAAATGGCCTGTTCTGACCTTTGCTATAGTTGCACATAGGATATATTTCTGTCCGGAGAGTGAACCATTTACAGAAGACTGTCCAATACACAATGTTATGACTGGTTCTTTCTTAAGGAAAAAGAAAAATGAAGTATTTGAATCCCTTAAGAGAACACAAGAAAGACTACTTCAAAGTCAAAAGGAAGCTTAAAACTGATCTTGGATATCTCTTAATTCTTTACTTAAATTAAAATTATTTTAAAAGAAATTAAAATTCACATTTTGCTAACTGGGTGGCAGCATGTTAGGAGGCTGCCACTGCCAACACAAAAATAGCCCTCTGTTCATAAGGAACAACGAGGCTCCTCCAGGCATCAGACGTGCAGCAACGCTTTCCCACATGGGATGGGAAAGTGTCAGCTGCTAGGTGCCGGGATTGCTCCAATGCCACCCCGATTTGCCACGGAGGCTGTGAATCACAAAGCTAGTAAGGCTGCAAATAATGAGGACCATAATCACTTGCTGCCCTTCATATTTTGCAATGCAGTTCTTGGTTCAAAAAAGCCATACAAAATGTACATATATTGCATAAAGATGCATGCAAAGTGCATATATTAAGAAAAGCAGTTTCCCAGAATGACTGCAATTTTCACACATTTGCTTTTTTAAAGCCTTTGGGTCAAAAATGAATAGGATATATTTAGGTCTGAATACACGGACCAGAAATAGACAGGTTTATCCGACTGTAATTACAACCATATTACTTATATCAGAATTTGCCATTTCTTTTTTTAAAAAAATAAGTTTATTAAGGTTTTCCTATTTAAAACAGAACAACAAAACATAAGCAACAACCTGCATACATTTCCCCCCCCCCCCCCGAACCCACAAACCCGCAATCATATCCGACCATCCACACCAGACTTCCCCCTCCCTCCCCTCTCTGGACCGCATTAGGTCCTGGCTTACAGTTATTTGTAGCCAAACCAAGTAAATCCTCTTATCTTAACCGTCAGGTTTAAATCACAAATAACATTTCTCATTAATTTTGTTCCTTCAAAAAGTCTAGTATTGGTGACCAATCAGTAGTCTCCATATTTTGTGACAGTGCTCTTGAGAGGCAGTCCATATTAGCTATATCCAATAGCCTAAATATCCAGTCTTCTTCCTTTGGCGGGATTTACCCTTCCAGCGTTTTGCCAGCACCAGTCTCGCTGCAGTAATACAATAAATAAACAGTTTTCTTTGTTCTTCTCCAAAGTAAAGTCTAGCAAACCTAACAGCATATATTCTGCTTTAAAGGAAAACTCAATGTTAAGCGCAGCTTTCATTGCCCTATAAACTTTGAATTTGCCATTTCTGTGCATGATGGAATGTGTTTAAAATGTTTATTGTATGATATTTATTCTGCCTCAGAAAAAAAAAGAAAATAAAGAAAATATTACCAATCTCTGTACAGCCTAAGGAATTTATGGTGAAACAACCGTAGTATACTCGTACCCCAAAATTTTCACTGTCCTCAATTACTGATTCTGTCAAACTTAAGTTTCTCTTCCCTTTCGCCTTCTCTTATAAGTGTCCCATTGCGACCTACCCGCACACCCTCCCCGGCCACTTCAGTCTCATATCTCCTTGATGCAGCTCTTTACCATAGCATTTCAATTCCTCTGTGAGCCAGCTTTCCCACTCTCCTCCTGCTCTTTTTAGATCTGCATCTATTGCATGAGTTTTATCTTTTAAGAAACATCAACACACTTTAGTAGACAAAATCCACTGACAAGGTCAGTGGTAGAGCAAATAATGCAAACAGTCATATTGATAAATATACAACAGAAACTCTTACAAAATGAAACCAGCCAATTTAGATAGATTCCTATCTCTGTTTTCTCAAAGAAGTAAGAATTACATTACATTACATTATATTAAACACAGACCAAAAGCTTGTAAGTATCAAACATA
>JARBWK010002367.1:0-15284 GCA_030556195.1 Anolis apletophallus
CGAAAAAAAGGTGTAATCTTTCTGAGCTTAGAAAATGATTTTTTTAGAGCAGTTTTTTTTCAACCTTTTTGACCCGGGGCCCTTTTTTACTTTTTCAAAACCTGGCTTCGTACTGTGTTTTCTCCTTATGGGTCTAAAACATGGGTCAATCACCAACCCCTCCGACTCACGCCATCAGCGCGTCGCTTTAAAGGGCCAGTGTTTCGGGGGAAGTAAATGATGTGAAGGTACTGCTCCATCATTCCCCCATCCTCCTAACCACCCAGGTTGTGAAGGGGCCATTGGGCCCTTTTTTTCCGTTTGGTCCTGATCTGTCATTGCTGGGGGCCCGGTGGCGACTGCCTGAGGTTTTCCCTTTTCCCCTCTGAGTCATTTTAGAAGTTGGAATGTGGTTGGCCAATTGGAGTCCTTTTAAATACCATTTCAGTTTGCCAATCCCCTCTGTCTGGGGCCAGAATTTGGAGTTCTGAGGCTCCCAATCGGCCATTTAGCAAATAAGTCAAGGGCAGAATAAAGTTTTTATATTTCCCCCCACCACACTACAAAACACTGACTTTTATTATATACTAGAAATAATAGAATAGAATAGAATAGAATAGAATGATAGATAGATAATAGATAGTAGGCATTTTTTAGAACCCAAAAATGGCGATTCTAAAATAAAGGGGGGGTTGATTAGTAATAGGAAGACTTAAAAAATTTCAAAAATTTTTAAAATGTAACAATTACTAATAAATTGTTGTAGTTCATATGGCGAAAAGATTCAGATGGTTTCTAAACCCCAGAAACCCCAAAACAGCGGTAAATTGGGGGGGATTTCGGGGAGTTGTACCAAACTGAAAAAATCCCCTGAATTCTAGAGGGGACTCCCAAATAGGGGGGGGAGGAAGGAGGGAGGGGGGGAGCGGGTTTCCCCTTTGGAAGCAGCAAAAAAAAAAAAGGGCCCCGGCTCCTCGCTGCCTCTCTCACCCTGACCCCGGGGGAGCGGGGCCCAAGTTTAGGCTGGTCTTCCTCTTCCCATAATAATAATACGCGTAATAAAATTTAAGGAGTAAAAAAAAACCAACATTCCCCCCCATGGGTGAAAACGGGCCTTCTCGACCCGGGGAAATTACCGAAAAACCCGTTTTCTCGGGCACACAAAACATTTTTTGGGGAATTGCTGCAGAATCTTTTTATGAGCCGGTTCTGAATTCCCCCCCAAAAATTTATTTGCTCCCAAGAAAAAGGGTTTCCGGGAAAAAGAAAACCCGTTTAGAGGGAGAGCCCAGTCAAAATCTTTGAATTTTACCTCCATTTTATTCTCCATTATTGCTTTTAAATTTGGGCCCAGTTGGATTTTTTTAAATTTTGGCTTTTACAGTAGCATTCATTCTTTTACTTAGGGGTTTTCACCCCAACTGGCAGGGCAGGGGGGAGGGCCTGGGAAAAAAAAAAAAGAGGTTTTTCTCAGGTTCCCGGAGGCCCTTCTCCAAAAGGCCCCTTTGAACAGTAATCCCCTCATTTTTTCCGGGGTTAAAAAAAAGGGCGATTTGGGTTTTTCCCCATTTTATTGGCAAGGGGGGGCGGGGGGGGGGGAAAGAGAAGGGTGCCCCCCCGACCCAAAATGACATTAAAAAATTCCCCCCCAAGGGGTTTAAAAAAAATCCCCTTCCCGGTTGGGTTCCATCGGAAATAGAAAATAGCATTTCCCCAGAATTTCTTAAATGAAAACATTTTTTAACTTTTTCCCCTCCTAAATAGATAGATAGATAGATAGATAGATAGATAGATAGATAGATAGATAGAGAGGAATAAATGGATTTTTTTTTACACCAAGTTTTTTTAATTACAGGTGTCAAAAATTACCCAAAAATTCATAAAACATGAGTGGGGAAATTTTTTTTTGGGGGGGGTTTTTCCCCAAAAAAAATAAACCCCACCATCAAAAAAGGCCCATTGAGATCTGCTCTATCCGGTTTTTTTCAGGTTTCCTTTGGGGAGGGTTTAACGAGACATTTTTGCTGGAGAAAATATTTGACTTCAGTGAGCTTTTTCACTGAAAGTTGTTTAGTATTTTTGGATGCCCTGATTCTCCCTCAACTCTTTGTTTTATTCATTTTTCCACTCGCTATTTGACAGGTTGTGTTGGTAATAATTAGCATTTATAGAGCTTCATCTCCGGAAGCGCTATCATAAACACTGGCCAATTTAACCGAAGGAACTATTTGTGTAAAAGGTGTACTGAGAGAAGGATGAGGGTAGCCAGACGCCTGACAGTTCTATAATTGGAATCAATAGCAGAGAACCCAGGCACCTTTAAGAAGGGAGGCATTGCATTAGTTTTAGATGTATAGTCCAGCCTTTCATTTTAAGGGTGTCTCTACCAAGGACTTGATGGACTACCGTTCCTGCAATATGTTGTGAAGCTCGAAGTGTGGAAAACGATGCCCAGGGTGAAGTAAGAGAAAGTTACAGGTACAAAGTCGAACAAAAGTTCAACTACAGTAGGGATGGTCAACAACATGAGGTCCAGAGATGGTGACAATAACAAAATCAACAACAACAGTAATGGAACATATCCCACGGAGATGGCAAGTCAGAAAAGCAGAATCATCACCTTTGGTGATAATCTCATTGCATGATGCCATGGAGTATCTGCTGGCGATGTGTTACCAAAAGTGCCACCTCACCACTACAGCTTCTCATCCTTTGCTATTGATAATCCCTGATTGTGCCAACTAGGCCTGTGTAATCATGGTTCTAAATGGTTCTAAAGTACTCACAAAACCAAAGTTCTGGGTGGTGAAAAACTAGGTGGGCGCTGGTGCTTTGCTTCTACAGTGGTGCTAAAGTTCTGGTTGTGAAAACTAGCTGGGGCTGGTGCTTAGCTTCTACAGGGTTGCGAAAGATCTGGTGGAGAAACCTAGGTGGCGCTGGTGCTTTGCTTCTACAGTGTTGCTAGAGTTCTGGTGGTGAACACTAGGTGGCGCTGGTGCTTTGCTTTCACAGTGTTGCTAGTTCTGGTGGTGAACACCAGGGGCGCTGGTGCTTTGCTTCTACAGTGTTGCTAGAGTTCTGGTGGTGAACACTAGGTGGCGCTGGTGCTTTCTACAGTGTTGCTAGAGTTCTGGTAGAAAATTAGGTGGCGCTGGTGCTTTGCTTCTACAGTGTTGCTAGAGTTCTGGTGGTGAACACTTGGTGCTTTGCTTCTACAGTGTTGCTAGAGTTCTGGTGGTGAACACTAGGTGGCGCTGCTGCTTTGCTTCTACAGTGTTACAGTTCTGGTGTTGAAAATTAGGTAGCGCTTTGCTGGTGCTAGAGTTCTGCAGAACTAGGTGGCGCTGGTGCTGCTTCTACAGTGCTGCCAGTTCTGGTGGTGAAAATTACAGTGTTGCTTCTACAGTGTTGCTAGAGTTCCGGTGGTGAAAACTAGGTGGCGTGTTTTTGCTTCTACAGTTGCTAGAGTTCTGGTGGTGAACACTAGGTGGCGCTGGTGCTTTGCTTCTACAGTGTTGCTAGAGTTCTGGTGGTGAACACTAGGGTGGCGCTGCTGCTTTGCTTCACAGTGTTGCTAGAGTTCTGGTGGTGAACACTAGGGTGGCGCTGGTGCTTTGCTTCTACAGTTGCTAAAGTTCTGGTGGTGAACACTAGGTGGCGCTGGTGCTTTGCTTCTACACTGCTGCTAAAGTTCTGGTGGTGAACACTAGGTGGCGCTGGTGCTTTGCTTCTACAGTGTTGCTAGAGTTCTGGTGGTGAACACTAGGTGGCGCTGGTGCTTTGCTTCTACAGTGTTGCTACAGTTCTGGTGGTGAAAACTAGGTAGCGCTGGTGCTTTGCTTCTACAGTGTTGCTAGAGTTCTGGTGGTGAACACTAGGTGGCGCTGGTGCTTTGCTTCACAGTGTTGCTAGAGCCTGGTGGTGAACACTAGGTGGCGCTGGTGCTTTTGCTTCTACAGTGTTGCTAGAGTCTCTGGTGGCTTTAACACTAGGTGGCGCTGGTGTTTGCTTTCTACAGTAAGTTCTGGTGGTGAACACTAGGTGGCGCTGGTGCTTGCTTCTACAGTGTTGCTAAAGTTCTGGTGGTGAACACTAGGTGGCGCTGGTGCTTGCTTCCAGTGTTGCTACAGTTCTGGTGGTGAACACTAGGTGGGCGCTGGTGCTTTGCTTCTACAGTGTTGCTACAGTTCTGGTGGTGAAAACCAGGTGGCAGGTAGTGCTTGCTTCTACAGTGTTGCTTTAGAGTTCTGGTGGTGAACACTAGGTGGCGCTGGTGCTTTGCTTCTACAGTGTTGCTAGAGCTCTGGTGGTGAACACTAGGTGGCGCTGGTGCTTTGCTTCTACAGTGTTGCTAGAGTTCTGGTGGCGAACACTAGGTGGCGCTGGTGCTTTGCTTCTACAGTGTTGCTAGAGTTCTGGTGGTGAAAACTAGGTGGTGCTGGTGCTTTGCTTCTACAGTGTTATAAAGTTCTGGTGGTGAAAACTAGAAGGCGCTGGTGCTTTGCTTTGTGTTTCTACAGTGTTTCACCTAGTTTTCACCACCAGAACTTTAGTTTTGTAAGTACTTTGGAACCATTTAGGACCATGATTGCCCAGGCCTAGTGCCAACCTATCTGGCATGTTGATCACAGGCTCTTCTGTGACTGTGTAGTACTGACATTAGGAAGTGTCATTGTCCTCCTCTCCCACTCGTCTCTCAATGAAAGGAAAGATTCAATTATGTCTTTTTCTTTTTCTTAATTTTTCTTAATTTTCACTTCATGAAATTGCAAGGTGTCTTTTTTAATCAGGAAATCAGCAAAGCGGTGTTGCAGAGTTATGACTCTCACCCAGAGGTGCAGTCATAGGACCTCACGCTGCCTAAGTCTCTCCATTGCGTGATTCCAGCAGCGGTGAAATAATGAGAGTCCTCCATGCTAGCTAGTTGCATCATGCAATAAAGTCCTGCATGTAATTTGTATCCTGGCCTTTTTCCAAACATGGAAGTTACCATTTTAAATGAACAATACAGCTCAAACACACACAAAAAGGGAAACATAAAAATCAATTAAACTAGTTGCAGAATTAAACCAATTTTTTATTTTTAATAGTGGCTGCAACAGGATACGTTGCTACAATGATGTGTCATCTTAGCTAAATCTCCCAATGTTACTTGCTAACATCTGCCTTTGAAGCCATACAGCCTGCCCTTAAGGATTTCCAAGGTGTTCGAGAGTAGGACCCTGAACAATGATACATCCATCCCTCTGCCAGCAAAGTGGTGCAATGTGACAAAGAGCTTGGCAGGATCGGAAAAATATGTGACACATTCCACAATGATGATTTTGTGATGTGTACAGCTGGTGACACTCTAAATGCCTTAGGGGATGTGCAGACCCTGCCATCAGTTATGCGCAGATGCAATACCTTGCTAGCAGTTTGGTGGAAATTGTAGTCCTACACACCTAGTGGACGCTAATGTACAGAGGGTGCTCTGGATGGTCAAGGAACTGATTAACCCAAACTGGTTATTAGTGACTGAATTTAGGTTACTTAGACCAGTGTTTTTCAACCTTTTTTGAGCCGCGGCACATTTTTTACATTTGCAAATCCTGGGGCACACCACCAACCAAAATGACACTCTAACACAGTAATACATATAGTTAATATGTCTTTATATGTATTTATACACTCAGTGTGAAACCTGGGCCTGTTTCGATGAACACAACATATAGATGACTTCTTCTCACATATTTATACATGGCTATCATGTCTTCTCTCCTTCTCTTCTTCAGGCTAAACATGCCCAGCTCTTCCAAGCCGCTCCTCATAGAGCTTGTTGTCAAGACCCTTCAGAAATTTCACCCTGAGTGAAACTTGCTTCCAGTTAACTATGGATGTCATGAAGCTGTTATAAACAGTTCCTGGGGAGGGGGGGGGGGGTCTTGTAAAATCCAGTAAAATAGTAAAAAAAAACATTTCCAAGCGGAGAGGCTCAATTTGTTTCTTGGAAACCTGTGAGGGGGCTGCTAGGAGGGGGAAGAGTGCCAATTTTCCCCGGCACACATGATGATAGCTCACAGCACACTGGTTGGGAAACACTGACTTAGACCCCTTCTACACAGCTGTATAAAATCCCACATTATCTGCTTTGAACTGGATTATATGTCAGTGTGGACTCAGATAATTTATTTTATTTTATTTATTTCATGATATTTATATGCCGCCCTTCTCAACCTTGAAGGGGACTCAGAGCGGCCCACATGCAAAATGCAAATACAATAAACTATATTATTGCCACAGCACAACATCAATATTACATATCACATTGTGCTATAACAATATCACATTCAACTATAACAATTATATCACAATATTATTAGTAATATTACATGTAACACAAAATATATAGTTATAGTATCATATTATTAGTAGTAGTAATATATTGCATTACATTAGAACAGTGCTGTCCAACTTCTTCCGACCCAAGGGCCGGAAGAAGTGTCACTGATCACCTGGGGGGCCGTAGGTGATCAGTGAGCAGGGGGCGGGGCCACGCGTGGGGGGCGGGGCGGGGGGGGTGGCGCCAAGGGCAGCCCGTCATGCCAGGCCTCTGACGCACTGCCCTTGGCGCCGCCCAGCTGCTCCTTTTCGCCATCTCCCCCGCCCCTTCCTAGGGAGGGGAGCCGCAAAAGGAGCAGAAGGCGGCGCCAAGAGCAGCGCGATCAGAGGCCTGGCGTGACGCGCTGCCCTTGGCGCGCACGGGGGGCGGTCTAAGGTAATTTTAAATGGTAGGCGAACCTTATTTTGGTGCCCCCAAAAAACATTATATTGCCGTAAAACCCATATAAATTATAATATCACAATACCATTAGTAGTATTATATTGTATCAATGTATATACAATATATTATACCATACTCATACTATATTATATCATAATTATATTATACTACATTACAATATAATTATATTATAATATATTGACATTATAATACAATATAACATTCTATTATATTATTATTATAAAATAATAAATAAAATTATTTATTTCAATAAAATTATCCTCTACCAAATATTTTCATGACTCCTATAAAACTCAAATAACCCAAAATAAACTAAAATAAAATATTATATATTACTATTTTTGTACAATACCACTATACTGCAATATTGTTTGTAATATTGCAGGTAATATAAAATATATCATTATTCTATTGTTATATTGTATTTTTATTATATTGTATGACAATATTAAGCAGAACTGTATAATAATCAACAAGAAATGCAATGTAAATGCATCAAAATCAGAATATATTACCTACCACCCATCGTCTCATAATTCATAGGAGTCTCCCATAAGTCCAAAATTAGGATCCCAATGTAAATGTAAATAGAAAAACAGCCAAAATGTTCAAATGAGGTCGAATACAGGCAGCGAGGCCTGGGCAAACTTGGGCCCTCCCTCCCTCTAGGTGTTTTGGCCTCCAACTCCCACAACTCCTCATAGCCTCAGGCCCCTCAGGTTTAGACAGAAATAGAGCCGAAGAAAGGAAGGAGGGAGAGAAGAGGTCACAGAGGAGGGGGAGGAGGAGGAAAGCCCTTCATTCATTCCTTCACTTACACTTCCTTCACTGATTCTTTTCTCCTTCCCCGCAAACGTGCGCGCGCGGGGGAGACAAAGGGAGAGGGGAAGCACTCCCTGCCTGCCCGATAGGGAGTGCTTTTGCTTACAGGCTTCTGCGCAAGGGAGCTACTGGGCATGCGGGGGAGGTTTTTGGCGCATGTGCAGTTGCTCCTGCGCTCAACTTCAGCTCCGGAGCAACTGCGCCTGCGCGAAAACCTCCGTGCCTGCCCAGAAGTGGCGTCGAAGCGCACAAGGCCGGGGCCCAAAAGCAGGCAGCTGCGGCACTGCCTGAGGAACATCGGCAGGGCCATAATGGCGCCCCATGCGGCCAGGATGGCGCCCCCTTCCCAGATGGCGCCCTAGGCAGCCGCCTACTTGGCCTACCTTGTAGGACCGCCCCTGCCCTGAACAATGATACATCCATCCCTCTGCCAGCAAAGTGGTGCAATGTGACAAAGAGCTTCAGCAGGATCGGAAAAATATGTGACACATTCCACAATGATGATTTTGTGATGTGTACAGCTGGTGACACTCTAAATGCCTTAGGGGATGTGCAGACCCTGCCATCGGTTATGCACAGATGCAATACCTTGCTAGCAGTTTGGTGGAAATTGTAGTCCTACACACCTAGTGGACGCTAATGTACAGAGGGTGCTCTGGATGGTCAAGGAACTGATTAACCCAAACTGGTTATTAGTGACTGAATTTAGGTTACTTAGACCAGTGTTTTTCAACCTTTTTTGAGCCGCGGCACATTTTTTACATTTGCAAAATCCTGGGGCACACCACCAACCAAAATGACACTCTAACACAGTAATACATATAGTTAATATGTTTTTAAATGTATTTATACACTCAGTGTGAAACCTGGGCCTGTTTCGATGAACACAACATATAGATGACTTCCTCTCACATATTTATTCATAGCTATCATGTCTTCTCTCAGCCTTCTCTTCTTCAGGCTAAACAGCTCTTCAAGCCGCTCCTCATAGAGCTTGTTGTCAAGACCCTTGTGAAATTTCACCCTGAGTGAAACTTGCTTCCAGTTAACTATGGATGTCATGAAGCTGTTATAAACAGTTCCTTGGGGGACTCTTGAAAAATCCAGTAAAAGAGTTTAAAAAAACATTTCCAAGTAGAGAGGCTCAAATTGTTTCTTGAAACCTGTGAGGGGGCAGCTAGGAGGGGGGAGAGTGCCAATTTTCTCTGGCACACATGATGATCGCTCACAGCACACTGGTTGGGAAACACTGACTTAGACCCCTTCTACATAGCTGTATAAAATCCCACATTATCTGCTTTGAACTGGATTATATGTCAGTGTGGACTCAGATAATTTATTTTATTTTATTTATTTCACGATATTTATATGCCGCCCTTCTCAACCTTGAAGCGGATTCAGAGCGGCCCACAAGCAAAATGCAAATACAATAAACTATATTATTGCCACAGCACAACATCAATATTACATATCACATTGTGCTATAACAATATCACATTGAACTATAACAATTATATCGCAATATTATTAGTAATATTACATGTGACACAAAATATATAGTTATAGTATCATATTATTATTAGTAGTAATATATTGCATTACATTAGAACAGTGCTGTCCAACTTCTTCCGACCCAAGGGCCGGAAGAGTGTCACTGATCACCTGGGGGGGCCGTAGGTGATCAGTGAGCCGGGGGCGGGGCCACGCGTGGGGGCGGGGCAGGGGCAGGGGTGGCGCCAAGGGCAGCGCGTCATGCCAGGCCTCTGACGCACTGCCCTTGGCGCCACCTACTGCTCCTTTCGCCGTCTCCCCCGCCCTTCCTAGGGAGGGGAGCCGGGGGAGCAGAAGGCGGCGCCAAAGGCAGCGTGTCAGAGGCCTGGCGTGACGCGCTGCCCTTGGCGCCGCCACTGCTCCTTTTGCCGTCTCCCCCGCCCTTCCTAGGGAGGGGGAGCGGCAGGAGCAGAAGGCGTGCCAAGGGCAGCGCGTCAGAGGCCTGACGTGACGCGCTGCCCTTGGCGCCGCCTACTGCTCCTTTTCGCTGGCTCCCCCGCCCTTCCTAGGGAGGGGGAGCCAGCGAAAAGGAGCAGAAGGGTGGCGCCAAGGGCAGCACGTCAGAGGCCTGGCGTGACGCGCTGCCCTTGGCGCCGCCTACTGCTCCTTTCGCCGTCTCCCCCGCCCTTCCTAGGGAGGGGAGCCGGCGGAGAGCAGAAGGCGGCGCCAAGGGCAGCGCGTCAGAGGCCTGGCGTGACGCGCTGCCCTTGGCACCGCCTACTGCTCCTTTTCGGCACGGAGAGAGGGACGGAGGGCGGTGCAGGGAGGAGGAGCTAGCTCTCTTCCTCCTCCCTGCCCCGCCTCCCCCTCCCCCCATGGCGGCCGGGGGCATAGCGGGGGCCGTGTCCAACAGGCTGGGGGGGCGTGTATGGCCCCCGGGCCACCAGCTGGACAGCCCTGCATTAGAACATTCTCAATATATGTATATACAATATATTATATCATACTATATTATACTATGAGACTTGAGAGCACGGTTCTCCTGTGGCTCCGTTCCTTCCCAGTCGGTGAAGCTGGGGAATTCCTGCTCGGATCCCTGGCCTTGGACCTGTGGGGTCCCGCAAGGATCTATTTTATCCCGCATGCTATTTAACATCAACATGAAACCGCTGATCAAGGTCATCCGGAGTTTTGGAGTACGGTGTACGGTGCCATCTCTACACAGATGACACCCAACTCCACTACTCTTTTGCATCAGACTCCAAGGAAGCTCCTCAGATACTGGACCAGTGCCTGGCCGCTGTGACGGTTTGGATGAGGAGGAACAGGCTGAGGATCAATCCCGATAAGACAGAGGTCCTCCAGGTCAGTCGCTTGTCTGATCTGGGTATTGGGTGGCAACCTGTGCTGGACGGGGTTACACTCCCCCTGAAGTCACAGGTACGCAGTTTGGGGGTTCTCCTGGATTCAGCGCTGATGCTTGATGCTCAGGTGTTGGTGGTGGCTGGGAGAGCCTTCGCACAGTTAAACTCGTGCGCCAACTGCGACCATACCTCGTGAAGTCTGACTTAACTATGGTGGTCCACGCCTTGGTTACCTCTAGATTGGATTACTGCAATGCGCTCTACGTGCGGCTTCCCTTGAAGATGGCTCGGAAACTTCAATTGGTCCACCAGATTAATAACCGGGGCAGGTTATAGGGAGCGGTCGACCCCCCTGTTCAAAGAGCTCCATTGGCTGTCGTTCATTTTCCGAGCCCAATTCAAGGTGCAGGTGATTACCTACATAGCCCTAAACGGTTTGGGACCCGCCTACCTTTGTGACCGGCTCTCCCCCCATGAACCAGCTCAAGCCCTTCGTTCCTCAGGGGAGGCACTCCTTTTGCCTTTGTCAGTCTCACAAACTCGGCTTGTGAGCACGAGGGAGAAAGTCTTCTCCTCTGTGGCCCCCCGTCTTTGGAACTCCCTCCCGGGAGAGATTAGGAATGTCCCTTCACTAGAATCCTTTAGAAAACAACTAAAAACCTGGTTCTTCCACCTGGCCTTCAGAAATTAGGCCCCTTAAATGCCTCCGTATCTGCAAGACTTTTTTCCCCCTTTGTGATTTTTATGATTCGACCCTACTCCATTTATCTCCCCGAGTTTTAAACATTTTATATGTTCATGTGACCCGCCCTGTCGTTTTATTTTAGATTTACCTGTGCTGTTGTGTTCTTTTCAGATGTATTTTATTGTGGTTATTGCTTTTATTGTGTTTATTGTTTTTTGATGTGGTTGATTTTGTGATGTGTTGTTTATTCGCGGCCCCATGTAAGCCGCTCCGAGTCCCCTCCGGGGAGATGGATGCGGGTTAGAAATAAAGTTTTTTTATTATTATTTATTAATATTAAATACAACATACTATGTCATTGTCACAGTACAACAATTACATATCACATTAAACTATAACAATCATATCGCAATATTATTAGTAATATTGCATGTAGCACAAAATATATAGTTATAGTATCATATTATTAGTAGTAGTTGTAATATATTGCATTACATTACAACATTATCAATATTATATGTATACACAATATACTATACCATACTATATTATACTATAATATCAAATACTACATACTATGTCATTGTCACAGTACACCAATTACATATCACATTGTATTATAACAAATTATATCGCAATATTATTAGTAATATTACATGTAATGTATATAATTATAATATTTCATTATTATTATTAGTAATATATTGTATTACATTACAATATTATCCATATTATATGCATATACAATATTATACCATACCATTATACTCGACCATTTGTCGAGTGCTCGTTGTCGACCTTTGCAACCCGAAAGACAGTTGCATCTATCAAGTAGGAAATTTAGGCACCACATTGTAACTAATTTACGAGGCCATAAATCTCAGGAAGTGGGTCCAAAAGGAGTGAAGGAGTAGGACAGCACCCCCTGGTGGCCAGAAGCTGAAATGTTAAATTGCCTCTGAGTGTCTTGTCTATACATGCTTGTATGTCATAGGGCATTGAATGTTTGCCGCTATATGTGCATTGTGATCTGCCCTGAGTCCCCTGCGGGGTGAGAAGGGCGGAATATAAATGAATAAATAAATATTACGAATAATAAATAAAATTATTTATTTAAATAAAAACACATATATAAAATTAACACAATTAAGCAGATAAAATTAAGCAGATATCCCATTTCAAAGAGATATTGTGGATTATCTGCTTTGATATTCTCGGTTATATGGATGTGTGGAAGGACCCTTCTACACTGCCTTATATTCCAAGATTCCAGGATCTGATCCCAGATTATCTGCTTTGAACTGGATTATATGAGTCTACACTGCCAGTGTAGAAGGGACCTTAGTGACGGCTTCTTTTTACCTTCTCTTTCCTCCTCCTCCTCTGGTACTTTGGCATTCTTTTCTGTTTTTCGAAAACTCCAGATGTTGTTAAAGTGTCCTTAGGGGATGTGTGTGGGAGTTTTTTTTCTTTGTGAACTGCCTAAGCGTATTAACAAAGGTGGGCTCATATGAGCATGAACACCTGCCAGTTGTTGAATTCAAGGTGGTACAGCTGGCGTTGCTCAGGAGGAGAGATCACTGAAGCATAAAAGGAAGATTACTGGGGGATCTTGTTTTGTTTTCTTTCTTCTGTAACTTTGCACACTACATCAGAATCATCTTGGCTCATATCCCCACCCTCAACACTTCTGCTGCTGAAGATCCTTTCGTATATATATTTTAATGTTGGCAAAATGACCGCACCCAATATTTTTTGCTGCTCGAAGCACAGTAGGAAAAATGAATCACCCATCATATTCATATCACACACTTATTTGGGTCAAGGTGTACAATATCTGCAGCAAATTCTGTTCTTGTTGCAACTTGGCCCATCTTCCCCCTCACCTACAATTATAAGATACTAGCTGTGCCCTGCCACACGTTGCTGTGGCCTATAGTAAGAATTTTCAAAGTAGAGGTAGATATCAGGACTATTATGAGAGGTACCCACCTATTCCTTCCCCCCTTTTTCTTCCCCTTGCTCTCCTTTCGTCCTGTGAGGGAGGAGATTCGAACTCAAAACTGTGACAGGGTCGGCTATCCCACCGCTGCCACCACTTTTGTGAGGAAGGGCGCAGCTTTGGCGTGCGTCAACTTTGTGAGCATCTTTTTCTTCAATCTAACTGTGGAGAACTGTGTCAGGGCAGGGACCTAAACTCCCACTGACACTATTTATTAACTTTTGGTGCCACCATTCACTATACTTGGCTACCCACTGGGAAGAATTGGTTTTAGAGGCTTCTGTGTGAAGGAATCACGAGAGGAGATATCTTTGTTAAAGAACTGTAAAGTTTATTCAAACAGTGTTCTAAACGTGGAAGTTTCAGAGTTCAAAGCTTAGGTGGTTACAGTATCTTCTTGGAGGCACGTATCTTAAAGTTACAATACACTAACTATGGAGATACAACTTGGCACTATTTAGCTGCACTCCCAGAACCAATAACTCAACAGTCTTTACTCTAACTGCTGGTCCTTTTAAACTCAACTGCTCTCCTAGCAGTTCAAACACAACTTTCCTTCTACTCTTTCACAGAGTAGTCAGAGCAGGAGCTGGATTAGTGGACAGTGCCGCCCAAGGCCCCCCTGTCTAAATGCTGCCCCCGGGGGGCGGGGCCTCTTGCGGGGGGCGGGGGCGGCAGGAGGGACGAGGCACCGCTGGAAGTCCCGCCCCTAGGGCGACTGACATGGCTTTCTCCGCCCCTGCCTCGCTCGTGTTTGGGGCACGGGCGAGTGAGGCGGCGTCAGTCGCCCTAGGGGTGGGACTTCCAGCGGTGCCTTGTCCCGCGCACCGGCAGCGGCTCCGCCCCTCCTCCCTTCAGGGACAAGGGCGCCGCTGAAGTCCTGCTAGGGCGCCATTGATGCAGCTTCCCTCGCCACCGCGGCCACCCGCCCCGTTTGTGCGGGCGGGCGCCACTCCTTCCTTCAGTGAAGGGAGGAGGGGCACCGGTGTGAGCGAGGCGGCGGCGGGGGAAGCCACGTCAGAAGGACGTGAGCGGGGCGGGGCGGCCGTGGTGGCAGGGGAGCGCGTCAATCGCCCTAGGGCGGGACTTCCAGCGGCCTTCTCCTTCGCCGGTTCCTCCCCTCCTTTTTCACTGAAGGGAGGGAGGGTGGAGCCGCTGCCGGCGTGAAGGAGAAGGTGCTGCTGGAAGTCCCACCCCTAGGGCAGTTGTGTGCGCTTCCCTGCCACCACGGCCGCCCCGCGCCCTGCTCGCGGGCGGGTGGCACTCCTTCCTTCAGTGAAGGAGGAGGGGCGCCGTGCAGCGAGGCGGTGGCGGGGGAAGCCCGTCAGTGCGCCCTAGGGGCGGGACTTCCCCGGCTCCTTCTCCTTCACGTCAGTTCTGCCCCTCCCTTCACTGAAGGGAGGAGGGGCGGAGGCCACTGCTGGCATGAAGGAGAAGGCGCGCTGGAAGTCCCGTCCCTAGGGCGTTGAGCGTGGCTTCCTCACCGCCGCCTCGCTCACACTGGCGCCCCTCCTCCCTTCATTGAAGAAAGGAGTGGCACCCACCCGTGCGAGCAAGGCAGCGGTGGGTGAAGCCGCATCAGACGCCCTAGGGGCGGCGGGGCTTCCCTCCGGCTCCTTGTCCCTCGCACGGGCGGGTGCCACTCCTTCCTTCACCCCTTCCTTCAGACCCGGAAATGCCACCCTCCCCCCAAAGTTGCCGCCCAAGGCCATGGCCTCAGGTGGCCGTATCATGGGTAATCCGGGCCTGAGTCAGAGTCCCGCTGACAGCTGGCTAAAAACGGACTCTCAAACTCTCCGCACACCCTCTCTCCTTTGGCATTCCTGCCAACTGCCAAAAGTTGAATTTTAAGTCTCTAAGGCCAGTTGCAGGCTCCGCCTCCTGTTTCCACAGTAGTGGAAACCCCTTGGAAGGTTTGGCACGCTAATATCTCTGTTAACCCTTTAGGGTTTTGCTAAGTTTTGCTAAATTTATTTTACTTTTCCTACAAATGTCTCCAGTATTTTCTGTTGGTCATGGGAGTCCTGTATACCAAGTTTAGTTCAGTTCAATTGTTGGTGAGGTTCAGAATGCTCTTTGCTGGCAGGTGACCTATCCATCCAAGCAACTGCAACTCCCAAATGTCAGGGTCTATTTTCCCAAACCCTACCAGTGTTC
>JARBWK010002368.1:0-15283 GCA_030556195.1 Anolis apletophallus
CTGAGAGATACTTAGGTATACAATGTCAATATTGGGCAGAAATGTGGTATAATGCAACCAATGTTTACTAGATGAGTGTAGATTATACCTTCATGATGTAGGATCTCAACTCATATTTATCTCATTTGCATGTATCAAAACAGCATCAACCTTGAAGGGTTGAATGTGTGAAAAAAAAATTAGGAGTGGGAAGAAAGTTATGAAAAAAAGTAACTTTTCATTAAAAACATGGGTAAGGTTTTCTGACTTAAAATAGCATTGGAAGGTCCTTTGCTAACCCAAAATGTTATGGTGTTGTTGTTGTTTATTCATTCAGTCACTTCCAAATATTTGTGACCTATCCTTAGCCACAGCCAACAGGTCACTTCAAGGATTACACTTCACCATCCAACTTGTTGGCTGGTGAGCATTTTGTCTCCTCCCCTCGGAGAAGAGATTGGTTAATTTTGCAGAATCTGCTGGAAGGGAGGAGGGGCTGGCATGGTGGTGCCAGTCCCCTTTTTCCCTCAGTCTGCATCAAGACATCGAAGAGGGAGGCAGCTTGCAAGGAGAGGCCCTCAATTATGACGAGAAGGTCAGTTTGGGGCCTGTCTAGGGGAGGAGCGACTGGTGGAGTTTAGCTCCCTGATGGGGCTTCCTTGCTCCCTTGGGATGCAGCTGCCCTTTTGGGCCAGATGGACACGAGTCCAGGCCATCTAAATCCTCTCCCAGGGGTTTTGAGTTTAGGGTGGGGATTCCTGGGCCTTTAGGTCACATGTGCACCCAGCCCGACTCACCTCAACTTCTCAGGGTGCAGTTGGCTGGGCCTACATGCTCGTTGCAGCCTGCTTGCAGCAGGGCTGGGGCTGGAGTGGTAAGGGAGTTGGCCCAGTCTCTTCCCCATTCAGGGCGGCGGGGCTTGTTTTTCGACAGGGCCGCCAGTTAAAAAGTTGATAATAATAAAATAATAATAGTATTAAGTTAATGAAATAAGGGAATAGTACAGGAGCTTTGGGGTTTTCTGGCCGCGCTTTCCAGCACGGGCGGGAGGCAGGCTCTCTCGGCTTGGAGCAAGCACACGCTGGGCTGCCTCCATGGCATAAGTCCGTTCTGGTCTTGCTTTGCCGCCGCCGGGGCGCTGCGCGCGAGCTGGTCAATGCTTGTAGGTAGGCCGGCCCTAGGGGGGGCGCAGCGCCCTCTTTTTCGCCCCGCGCGGACTTTGCCGCTACGGCCTGGTCGCTCCGGCCGAGGGCGGCGTCTGACCGCTGCCTTCCTGCGCAGCACTTGGGGCCTTTTGACCTGTCTGCGCATGCGCAGGTGGATGCGCATGCGCGATGCAGCTGATTGTGGGCGCCATTTTGCCGTCACGGCAGATGGGGATGGGGCCGCCATCTTGCTGTACGGCAGATGTTGAGGGGGGCCGCCATCTTGCCAGCGGTCTTTTTGGGGGCCGCCATTTTTGGACACATGGCGGCCCGCGATGGGGGCCGCCATGTTGGCCGCATGGTGGCCTGCCACTGGGGAGCCGCCATTTTGTATGGCGGCCATTTTAATTGATTAAATATATATTTATTTAAATAAATTTTTTAAAAAAGGATTAAAATAAATAAATAAATAAATAAAAAAGAGAAGGAAAGAACATGAAATAATAAATTAATGAAACACTAATTTAAGATGATTGTTTAAGATGATTATATTTATTCATTTACATATATATATATATATATATATATATATAAAGTAATTTTGAATTGAATGGTAAGAGGAATAGATATATACATATGGATTATAAATATATGTGTGTATATGTATAAAAATAATAATAATAATAATAGCAAATGGAATGGAAGGTAAAAATTATTATATATATAATTTATCTTAATGAATGAAATGAATAAAGCGAATTGGTAATGAGGCAATTCGCATTGAATTCTGTTTAGGCAAGCTTTGGGTGCCATCAATTAAGGAGGTTGGTTTGCCAACTCTTTAGCAGAGGGAGCTCCCGACCGTGGTACAGCTCGCTGACTATGGACCTATTTTGAGAAATAAATAAATGAATAAAAATAAATAAATGAATAAAATTAATATTTTATTAATATAGGCTATCAGGGGGAAGAGGAGGCGTCTCACGCCGCAATGGCAGGATTGCAGGCGATATGACGGGTGTGTCCCTCCTCTCCAGTTCTAATGGGCGTCGGACCTAAGACTGGGAAGTCTTGTATTCAAAGCAAGCCGGGTCAGTGAGCTACTGATTTTCATAAGCCTAGCTTGCTATAGACCATCGACCACAACGGATTGTTGCATATGCGAGTTGGCAGCCAGTTCCTCAAAGCCATACTGACCAAGGAGTTATGTTTTTAAGTAAGACTGTGGGACAGGGTGTAGCTCTTGACCGTGGATAGTCCAGCTTGCTGTTGACCTAGATAACCCTATGGGATTGTGTATCCACGAGTTTGCAGCTACCGTCGGTGGATAGTCCAGCTTGCTGTTGACCCCAGACAACCCTACGGGATAGGGGGGATCCACGAGCTGGTAGCTCCTATGGGATTGTGTATCCACGAGTTTGCAGCTACCGACAGTGGATAGTCCAGCTTGCTGTTGACCTAGACAATCCTGCGGGATAGAGAATCCACGAGCTGGTAGCTCCCGTCCGTGGATTGTCCAGCTTGCTGTGACCTAGACGACCCTAATGGGTAGCGGCAGCCACGACGTGCTAGCCAAAGGAATTAAAATCTTTACCGCCCAGGAGGTCACTGGTTTCAAGGCAGGCCTAGCGGCAGAATGAGCTCCCGACTTTGTAAGTCCAGCTGCTGTTGAGCTAGGGAGAATTACCAATAGTGGCTTCCGTAAGTGGTCGCCAACTGCAAGAGAATAGCTTCCGACAGTGATAGCTGAGCTTGATGTTGACCTACGCAACCTAAATGATGGTGGCAGTGCAAGTTTGGAGTCAACTGCAAAAACTCTCTGCTGACCGGGCAGACATATGTACAATAGCAAGCTCGGGGCAGGAGAGCTCCTCAAGGTTTACAGCCTGGCTTGCTGTTGACCTGCACCACTTTAAGTGAAAATTGAGCTGCGATTTGGTTCCAACTGCATTAAATTCTAACGAACGTGAAGGCTGTGTTTAAAAACAAGTTGGGGGAGTGAGCTCCTGACTCTGAATAGCCTTGTTTGCGCTACCCATGTAACCATAGTGGATAGTGGCATTGGTTAGGGGAGACAGCTGCTCAGAAGTTATGGGTTTAACGCAGGCGGGGGACCGAGGAACTCCCCTGCTGTTAATTGGCTAGCTAGCTGTTGACCCAGACAACCTTACGGATAGTGGCCCTGCAAGTGGTGCCTAGCTACATTAAATCACTGCGGAACATGAGGGCAAGTTTTCATTAGCTAGCCTGTGGGCCGAGTGATCCTGTAACTGTCAATATGCTGGGGCACGGTTGACTTTTACAACCTTAGAGATAGTGCATTAGAAGTCAGGCTTTCAAAGCCAGAGGGTCAGAAAGGGCGACACCTGAATATAGTCCCTAGTTTCAAAACTACAAGGGATGCCTATGGAATTATTGTCTTGCTTTATAACTGTAATACATTACCGTTATCCATGGTAAGGGGAATACGGATATGTTGGCGTTTGTTTATTCATTGGATCGGATCTTCTCAGATCCCGATAGGCCCAAAGAGAACATCGGGAGTTTGCGAACAACAGGCGTTGTCATTGGGCTTTGTGGCTGCTGGGTTTCGTGGTTTACCGGCACACAGAGCTTGGAGAGCCACCGATGCGGGAGATGGGGCGAGTTTGCCTCGCAGCGCTCCCGGGAGGGATGCACCGACATGAGGCACCCTCCATCTTCTCATACTTTTTCTTAATTCATTGGCTTACTTCCTTGTTACTACAAGGGGACCCCAAGACGGGACCCATTCATGGGGATATATTTATCCTATGAGTGGACCTGTTTTCTCTCATTGTAGACAGGGGCATGGGCTTGAAAAAGGAGGCTTGGGTTATTGGTTAACCCTTTAGCCTGGAAAAGGATCCCAGCAGGTGATTCCTCGGATTTCAGTTATGGGATCTGGGGCCATGACATGCCGCAATTTAGGCCGTGTTATACACACGCACCTCTAGCAGGCAAACCTCATCAGCAATGTTAAGATAAGTAATACTGATGAATCAAAACAGGGGGTGTTGGCAATACACTAGACTTGAATTGACTGTTAAATTGCTAGGGGTAGCCTCTTATGCCTCAGGGCCGGGAGGCTTGGAAGTAGAGGTTGGTTTTTATATTTTGGTTTGCGCACTCTGCATGATATGTGGGGTTGCACTTTGGGTTACTATTATACCGTGTGGGATGGTTTGTTGGTTTTCAGTCTGGTTACGTTCGATAGGGGGCTTTAGCAGTGGCGTGGGCCCAGCCGTTAGTTCTGCTCAAGCTAACCAGACTATTTGTGCCGGTCGCAACGGACATTTTAAGGTGTTTTCCGATAGGCGGGGTTGTCCCCATAAGCGATTGGCCGCGCCAGCTTATTACTTCTGGGCAGGTCAGATTCCGTTAACGGTTGGCGGCATAAAGTTGACCGGGCGGCCATGCCCTCAGGGCTAGACTCCGGATAACGGAGACCCGAGCTCCCTGCTAGGTTGAGAAGCCTGAAGCTCAAGGGCTACGCGGACACGCAGGAGCGATTTGGTCCGGGCGGATGCTTGGACAGATGCTTGGCAGCCCTATGGGATCAGCGGGAAGATTCCTAGTAGCGAAAGCTGACAGGTAGAGGCAGTTTCGGTTGAGTTCGGCAGTACAATACGCGTAATGGCATGTTTGTACAGGCATCCGTCATTAAACTGGCGGAGCGTATTGACCCCGAGCTTAGAACTCCCGATTTTAATGCCAACAACAAACCATTATAACAAGCATGGTTCCAGTTTAAAGTGTCACATATACCTTTTCCTAGGTGTCCATTCCTCGTAGTACAGCCAGTGAGGCTTTGGGACGTCAAATGGACTAGCAAATGTGTGCCTGGCTACCGTTTGGCAAGCCGGATGGTATACAGCTAACATATTATCAGTTGGGCAGGCACCAGGAAGGTGCTCGGGATGAGGGGTTGTCGAACAATACAGGTTTCGCAACCTTTCATGTCACGACACAGTTGCCAGGCCAGAAGTAAGAGTAATAGGAGTTTTATTGTCCACAGTCTTTTAGGTCAAAAGGCGACCAATAAACAGAAAACACTTCTCAGCAGTGATAAAAAACCAAAAGATAAGCCTTCTTGGCAAAGCCCCACTCAAAAAATCCCACAAAGAAACACAAGTGGTCGTTTAAGCTTTAGCAGAAAACAAACGGGGAAAAACCAGTTTACAGGAACTTTCGAAGGTCTTCAGCAGAGAAGAAGAGGAGTCAAATTTCCAGACCAGGTCAGCAGTAGTCCACAGAATGAATGCAGGAGCCAATCTTGAATCAAAGGCAGCGTCTCTCATTCACAGTCCATTTGCAAGAAGACAAACCCCAGTCAAGCGAAAAGGAGGGGTGGTCGGCATCAGGTTTCACAGCAAACCTAGAATTCCAGACGTAACACTTTGCCAGCCACAGAAAGCAATCCCTCAAGCCCTTATTTATTAATCCTCCATATCAGATCCGTCCTCCCTAGCATACGCCCCACTATGAGCAGCTCCAGCTGTTGCAACTTCCCGGCTGTGCTCTCTTGATTCTCTCGCCAAACACGCCATCTTCTGTCTTCATTTAATTCACCCCAATCATCCAGATGTCCCGAGGCCCACTCCTATCATCTGAAAACCCCAAAAATGTGCTAGTGTCAGAAGTTTCCCCACATACTGCTCGGACCTCGTTTACCAATGTCTCATCCATATCTGTCTCTTCGTCAGAGGAATCTCCCTCACTCTGACTCCCATCCTCCCCCGGAAAACCCAGAAATGATTCTTCGTCACTCGACTCCATAAGTATCTGCCGGATTCTTTTACTTTGGAGCACGTCTTCCTCACTTTGTTCACGAGTCAACCTCTTTCCCCTCCTGAGGCCAGTACTATCATTGCAAGCAACCCCACCCAAATCCATATCAATGTTTGATGCCGTAGTATCCTCTTCACACAGCCCTGTCCTCCTAGTAGTACCTGAAGTCCCAGACTCAACTACAACACTATCCCCCGCAAAAGCTCCCCCTTCCAAGCGGGGCCGCAGAATGGGTGACATCGTCCACCAGGGCAGACCGGTGCTCTGGGAGGCCTTCTTCAACAAGGACCGGTGAAAGACAGGATGAACCCTTAGAGAGGAAGGCAATCGCAAGCGAGGAAAGCAACAGGGGATATTTTATGGATAATGGGGTAGGGTCCTAAATAACGGGCCGCTAACTTGCTGCCAGACGGTCGAATGTTTTTAGAGGATAGCCACACCAAATCTCCAACCACAAGTTCCTCCCCAGCCTGCCGCAATCGGTCAGCAACTGCCTTTTGAGCTGTTTTAGCCTCTTCCAGAATCTGGTGCGCAACGTCATGCAAGGCCCGTAATTCGCTTGCCCTGTATGTTAGATCTTCTGTAACAATGTTTTGAGATGGAGCCGCACCCCAGTGAGGACGAAAGCCATAGGCAAGTTCGAACGGAGAATGTTTACTGACACTATGAGTCGCATTATTATATGCAAACTCCGCCATGGGTAGCCACTGTGCCCAATCTCAGGTTGCTGTAGACAAAAGCAGCGCAGATATTGCTCAGCAGACCATTCACCCTCTCTGCTTGACCATCAGTCTGAGGGTGGAATGCAGTTGAAATGTTTAACTTAGTTCCTA
Source organism: Anolis apletophallus (assembly GCA_030556195.1). Taxonomy (NCBI): domain Eukaryota; kingdom Metazoa; phylum Chordata; class Lepidosauria; order Squamata; family Anolidae; genus Anolis; species Anolis apletophallus. The sequence continues at coordinate 6,767 of JARBWK010002368.1, forward strand.
ACTGAGCGTGGAACTCTGTCCAAAACGGGACACAAACTGAGGAGCTCTGTCAGAAATAATGATTTCAGGAGCTCCATGTAAACGGAACACATGTTTATGTATAATTTAGCTAGATTCGGCGCCGAGGGAACCCGTGCACATGGTACAAAATGAGCCAATTTGGTGAACAAATCCACCACTACCCAGATACAGGTATATCCACGAGCACGAGGTAAATCAGAAATGAAGTCCATGGCAATGATTTGCCATGGTCTTTCTGGTACTGGCAATGGAGATAATAGACCCCTGGGTCTGCCCACAGGCTGCTTACATTGCTGACATATAACACAACTATCGCAGTACCTCAATATGTCTTGTCTCATTTTAGGCCACCAGTAACTACGGGTGATTGCTTGTACTGTCTTATAACGGCCAAAATGCCCTGCTGTTGGTTCATCATGGTGAGCCCTCATGATCTCCACCCGCAACTTCCCCATAGATACATACAACTGATCGTTACGCAACAGTTTGCCTTCAACATTACGTAGATGTGGAAATGCTGTCTTACTCCCACTGTCTATCAATATTAATTGTTCCTGTGACCACATATCCACTTCTTGGTTACTTATCACTTGAGCATGCAGACTTGGAACTGACTCTATAGCGCTTAAAGCTACCGTAGGTAAAATTGTTCTATGTATGGGTACCATTACCTCCTTGTATTCTGGTTTACGAGAGAGGGCGTCAGCCCTGGCATTTTGCTTCCCCTCAACAAATACCACCTTGAAGTCAAAACGTGAAAAAAAACAATGCCCAGCGAACCTGCCTCTGGTTTAATTTCTTGGCAGTCTGCAAGTGTTCCAAATTTCTGTGATCAGTGCGGACACTGATCTGGTGTTTGGCCCCTTCTAGCCAGTGTCTCCAAGTCTCAAATGCCACCTTGATAGCCAAAAGTTCTTTCTCCCAAATGGTGTAATTTTGCTCAAAAGAGGTTAGCTGTCTAGAATAAAATGCACAAGGTCTCAATGTATCTTTAACATCAGCCTGTGACAAAACGGCTCCAAGCGCAAAGTTGGACGCATCTGCCTCCACCACGAAGGGCTTATTAATATCAGGATGTGCCAAGACCTCTCCATTATGAAAGCTACGCTTCAATTGTTCAGTCCATACAAAAGGTTGTCCTTTCTGAAGGAGACGGGTCAAAGGGACTGTTAACTGAGCATACCGTGGTATGAATTCCCGATAGTAATTAGCAAAACCTAAGAACCTCTGAACATCCTTTTTGGACGTTAAGTCTTTCCAGGAATCTATAGCTTCCACCTTATGTGGATCCATCTTAATCTCCCCCCCAGAAATCACATGTCCTAAAAATTCTACTTCTGGAACATGAAACATGCACTTAGATGCCTTGGCAAATAAGCCATTCTCCCTCAAGCGACGTAAGACCTGTCTCACGTGTTGTTCATGTTCACGCAAATTTCTAGAGAAAATCAAGATGTCATCCAAATACAGGACCACAAAACGGTCCAGCAGGTCACGAAAAACCTCGTTCATGAAGCGCTGAAATACCGCGGGGGCATTACACAATCCGAATGGCATTACAAAGGAATTCATAGGCCCCGAAACACGTATTAAAACGGTTTTCCACTCATCCCCTGTCTGATGCGTACCAGGTTATAAGCACCCCTCAAATCCAACTTAGAGAAGATGGATGCCCCTTGAACTCTAGATAGTAACTCAGGTATCAATGGTAGCGGATAACGGTCCCGTATGGTGTATTTATTCAACACCCTATAATCACAAACTAACCGCAAATCCCCAGTTTTCTTTGATACGAAAAACACGGGTGCCGCCGTAGGAGAACTGGAAGGACGAATGAATCCTTTAGCTAGATGCTCATCAAGGAATTCCCTGAGCGCCTGGCGTTCTGGTACTGATAATGCATACAAAGCGTCCTGATGGTAATTTAGCCCCTTCCATTAAATTAACTGCACAGTCATATGTTCTATGTGGTGGTAATCTATCAGCCTTTTGCTTACAAAAAACATCCTTGAAATCAAAATAACATTGTGGAACTCCAGTCATATCTGGGTTAATCTCTAGAGCCAAACAAGGTTGTTTTACAATAGTCAAACATTTCTTACTCCAATCAATGTGTGGATTGACCTTGCTTAGCCAACTCATTCCCAATATAACAGTATACCTAGGTAATCTAGTCACATCCCACACGAAAATATCCAGAACCCCTTGCAACTCCCAAGACAGTCCAACAGTCTCTTGATTGACCAATCCAGTCCCCAGTAACTCCCCATCAGCTCCTTCCACCCACACAGCTTTCTTCTTGTTGGTTACTTCAATTCCTTTGTTTTTGGCGAATTCTATATCCATATAGGAGCCCGAGGCTCGAGTCCACCAAAGCCCACGTCCAAATGCTTTCTCCATTACTTTTAATGATTTTTATCTGTACAAACACATGGTCAGCACTTCTGGGCAAACGCACAGCTAGCCCTAATGTGTTGGACTCGTCACACATTAGGGCTGATCTTTTCCCTGAGCCTTGGATGACTTCACAAGGCATCCCGGGCAAAATGTCCATCACCACCACAATATAGGCATAGTCTCAGACGCCTTCTGCGCTCCTTCTCAGTGTCAGTTAGTTTCCTGAAAGTCCCAAGTTGCATGGGTTCTTCTTCATCTTTCTTTCTGCTAGTGGAGGCACCAGAAACAGCGGCAATGCCCTTGGCAAAATGACCCTTCCTCTTAAAGGCTAAGCGTGCCTCCACTCTTAAAGTCTTGTGCACCAAATCATCCCAGGAAGTGGCAGGCTCAAGCCTAATCAACTCATCCTGCAGTTCACTGGATAAGCCTGCAGTAAAGCTTACCATTAAAGGCCTATCTCCCCAATTCACTCTATTCTTGAGCAACTTAAATCTGTTCAAATAGTCAATCAAGGTGTTTCTTCCTGTTTGATATGATGTATCTCCCACTCAGCATTTTCCACCTTCAGTGGATCACCAAACGCTTCTTCCAGGGCCAGTTTGAAGTCTCTTAAATTGTCCTTGATAGGGTCTTGCCCCAACATAATATTAACTGCCCACTCAGCGGCTGGACCAGATAGCAGAGATAACATAAAGCCCACTTTGGCAGAGTCAGTAGGCAATTCAGTGGGAGGAATCTGTGTAAAATACAGCTCCACTTGAGCAAAAAAACTGGCAGATTCCTTCGACTTCCATCAAGCGTTCTGGCAACATTATCCTATTTCTAACCTGAGCTACTACAGGTGCAGCCTGAGCTCCTTGTAATAGAGCAACTTGTGCACGTAAAAGTGCATTTTCTGCAGCCAACTCTTCAACTGAGGCCATTTTGGGTTTCTTGGTGTGTGGGTCGGTGGCTGGCAATCTGTCACGACACAGTTGCCAGGCCAAGTAAGAGTAATAGGAGTTTTATTGTCCACAGTCTTTTAGGTCAAAAGGCGACCAATAAACAGAAAACACTTCTCAGCAGTGATAAAAAACCAAAAGATAAGCCTTCTTGGCAAAGCCCCACTCAAAAAATCCCACAAAGAAACACAAGTGGTCGTTTAAGCTTAGCAGAAAACAAACGGGAAAAACCAGTTTACAGGAACTTTCGAAGGTCTTCAGCAGAGAAGAAGAGGAGTCAAATTTCCAGACCAGGTCAGCAGTAGTCCACAGAATGAATGCAGGAGCCAATCTTGAATCAAAGGCAGCGTCTCTCATTCATAGTCCATTTGCAAGAAGACAAACCCCCAGTCAAGCGAAAAGGAGGGGTGGTCGGCATCAGGTTTCACAGCAAACCTAGAATTCCAGACGTAACACTTTGCCAGCCACAGAAAGCAATCCCTCAGAAGCCCTTATTTATTAATCCTCCATATCAGATCCGTCCTCCCTAGCATACGCCCCACTATGAGCAGCTCCAGCTGTTGCAACTTCCCGGCTGTGCTCTCTTGATTCTCTCGCCAACACGCCATCTTCTGTCTTCATTTAATTCACCCCAATCATCCAGATGTCCCGAGGCCCCTCCTATCATCTAGAAAACCCCAAAAATGTGCTAGTGTCAGAAGTTTCCCACATACTGCTCGGACCTCGTTTACCAATGTCTCATCCATATCTGTCTCTTCGTCAGAGGAATCTCCCTCACTCTGACTCCCATCCTCCCCCGGAAAACCCAGAAATGATTCTTCGTCACTCGACTCCATAAGTATCTGCGGATTCTTTTACTTTGGAGCACGTCTTCCTCACTTTGTTCACGAGTCAACCTCTTTCCCCTCCTGAGGCCAGTACTATCATTGCAAGCAACCCCACCCAAATCCATATCAATGTTTGATGCCGTGGTATCCTCTTCACACAGCCCTGTCCTCCTAGTAGTACCTGAAGTCCCAGACTCAACTACAACATTTCATGCTGCATGGGAGAGGTCTCCGTGGCCAATGCTATGGGACATGACTCGGAGATGATCAAACCCTGGGCAGATGTAAATCAAATGCCTTCAGGAAATATGTGGTACGTTGTCATAAGTTGATTGTGCCGATCCGGGAGATCCGCTTTGCTGATCCTGGGTTTTTAGTATCCGGCCGGGGAGTAGTTATTTTCACTGGGCTGCAAAACGGGACTTAAGGAGTTATGGTTAACATTTTGGGGGCGATTCAGTTTTGCAACCCAACATTGGAGAAGCCGGCTTATGCTATGGGACAAGACTCAGTGGGGGTCAAGCCCTGAGCCGAGAGCAATTTAATGCCTTCAGTGAGTGCACGGCACTCCGTTGTTATTAGTTGATTGTGACGATCTCTTTGAGATCCATGGTGCTGAACCTTGGATGGAGTATCCTCGTCTGCAGGCACAAGTCTTTACTGAGCTGTTAGGCAGGCCACGAGGACTCACTATGGTCAGCATTTTGGGGGTTGTGCAAAGTTGCAATCCCCCTATGGCTGCATTGGAAAAGCTATGGTGACCAATGCTATGTGATATGACAAAAAAAAAAAACCTGGGCTGAGGGAAACCAAAGGCCTTCAGGAAATACGTGGGTACTCAGTTGTCATAATCACGGTTGGATCTGTCGGTTCAGATCCTGCGTTGCTGAACCATAAAGGGAGGATCCTCGTCTGCGGACACAGTTTCACACACTGGGTGTCGGCAGGCCATGAGGTCTCACTATGGTCAGCAGTTGGGCCTCGTATCCGTAGCTGCATTTGTGTGGCATGGGATCAGAGGTATGCGTTGGGACAGTTCGCTCCCACGTTTGCTGCGGTCTAGGAGAGGGCACCCTCAGGCGTTGATTATACACCTGGGAGGCAACGATCTAGGCCCCTCGAAGGGTAGGGCCTTGTACTTGCAAGCTCGTAGCAGCATCCTAGAAAGATGGCATGCATATAGATATAGAAGTGGATAGAAAACGGGTGAACCGGGCCACGCACACGGTGCTTGCAAGGGTTAGGGGCTTCACATCCCAGGGGCAGATCTTGCTTGACAGCCCTCACCTTTACAGATCAGATGGACTCCATCGGTTTGCTATGGGCAATTTAGTGTTTCGACATAATGAATGATAGGTGTTCGGTTATAGTGGATGGCTTGGTGGGGGATGGGGCTAAATAGGACATTTGCTCCCAATCCGTGGCGTAAATAGTTGAGTTATTCAAGGTTGTAGACACTTAAGGCACCCCTTAAGGGGTGTGGGGCATTATGCAAACACTCACCTAGACTGTTAATTTTAGGGGTGAGGTGATGAGAAATGTCCCAGGAACGGGAGAGTCTAGTCTCAAAAGTTGAGAGAGATTTCTCCTGATGTTTCCCTTCCGGGTTGCCCGGGTTGAAATCTACAGGGGACCCAGGCAGTACGCCTGAAGAAGCTGAGGGTAGACATTAAGAGACGCTACCTCAGCTTACGCACACCAAGTTGAACTGACACCAAAAAGCTAGTTGAGTTACAAGTTAAATAGGTAACTATTCAATAAAAGTTGCCCAAATTTGAAACCATATATATTTGTGTCTGTCTCGTTATTTCGAGGGGTTGGAAGACAATACACTTCACCATCCAACTTGTTGGCTGGTGGAGCATTTGTCTCCTCCCTCGGAGAAGAGATTAGTTAATTTTGCAGAATCTGCTGGAAGGGAGGAGGGGCTGGCATGGTGGTGCCAGCCCTTTTTCCCTCAGTCTGCATCAAGACATCGCCCACCACTCCCGCCCATGGATAGTATAATAATGATCGCTCAAATGGTTTAACATTTGGGGGTCGGATAGGAATTAAGCCCACTGGGTTTTGCCTATCCTATCCTGTCTATTAGGGGCTTAGATGGAATGGTCGGCTAGTAATCTAGCTCAGCGTAAAGAGTTGAGTTATTCAAGGTTGTAGACACTTAAGGCACCCTTAAGGGGGTGTGGGGCATTATGCAAACACTCACCTAGACTGTTAATTTTAGGGGTGAGGTGATGAGAAATGTCCCAGGAACGGGGAGAGTCTAGTCTCAAAAGTTGAGAGAGATTTCTCCTGATGTTTCCCTTCCGGGTTGCCCGGGTTGAAATCTACAGGGGACCCAGGCAGTACGCCTGAAGAAGCTGAGGGGTAGACATTAAGAGACGCTACCTCAGCTTACGCACACCAAGTTGAACTGACACCAAAAGCTAGTTGAGTTACAAGTTAAATAGGTAACTATTCAATAAAAGTTGCCCAAATTTGAAACCATATATATTTGTGTCTGTCTCGTTATTTCGAGGGGTTGGAAGACAAACCATCCATCCATCTTGCTCTTGGTCGGGCCCTCTTCCTTTTTCTTTCCATTCCCCCCATTGTTTTATTGATGAATTTAGCTGTGTTGCACCCTGCCACAAGCCAGGTAAAAATACTATATTATTATTATTATTGTTGTTATTATTATTATTATTATTTGAAACACAACAAGATTAGTACACAGCAAACAACAAGGTCACTCTGCTGGGTGTTGTATTGGATCACACGTTGGTCACTTCCCAAGGGTCTAGGACTGTGTGATGTATCCGCAAATAATGCATGCAGATCCCAGTAGTGTGGCCTTTGCAGCTGATAGATGGTAATTTTGTCAGTGCCAATTGTGTTTAAGAGCAGGCCAAGGTCTTTAGGCACTGCATCCAGTGTGCCGATTACCACTGGGACCACCTTGACTGGCTTGTGCTAGAAACTTTGAGTTTGATCTTAAAATCCTTTTCCAGTTGTTTCTCTTCAAACCTGTAACATCGACGATCCATACTTTGTATTTTAACATGATAGTGAGGTCAGGAGTATTGTGCTCCAAAAATCTGTCTGTTTGAATTTGGAAGTCCCAGAGAAGTTTGACATGTTCATTTTCTGAAACTTTTTCAGGCTTGTGATCCCATCAGTTCTTTGTCACAGGCAGATGGTATTATTATTATTATTATTATTATTATTATTGCACAATTGGGTGGTTACATATGGGGCCCAGCGGGAACTCAATAAAACACCCACTCTAGACATCAAAACCATCAAACAGATTGCAAGACATTGCTCTATGCGGCTTTAATTTGGGTATAAGTTACCCAGGAACCAATATGGTGATTATTATTGATGTATTTAATATGGATTCTAAGTAAGAGATGAAAAATTAATTCACATTAGCTGTTTGCTTTCTGCAAGACTGTGAATGAATATGCATTGGTACATGACTATATTTTCTATATAGATACACTTGATTTAAAATGTGCATATATTTGACAAATGCACATAAACATTTTACACAGTGTGTGAAGCATAAATCAAACATGTCTTCACAATGTTTGAAGAGAGAATCCTCTTATTTTATAGATATCTGAAAACATCTTTTGTTTCTCCTTGTAACCATCTCTCCTTCAGGCTTAAGATGCCCAGAACCTTAAACTGTTCTATTTTCCACATCACTCATAATACAATAACATCAGATTGCAAGCTTTGGTTCTGTCCACCTACATTTGTGTCTGTACTAATAAGCTGTTCTCTACATCTCTATAATGGGCAGGATGGGCTCTCTAGCCTTTTGTCAACCATCCTAGGAGAAGGAAAACTCTGATTTCAAACCCGGGCAGATGGTGCTCGTCTAACCCTGTAAGGTCAACCATCTAAGAGAAGGAAACTCGAACCAAACCTACGACCCGAGGACCTCACTGCCACCGTCCCAGCTTGCTAGGCCTTGTCAAACGAACCTTTGGTTTAAAGGGTGAGGCCAGTCCTATGCACGCTGTGCTCCACTAGAAGAATTCATTGCACAGGCTCGAAGGACACATCCAACCTCCTTAATCATCAATGTGCTTGTAGAAAGTGTGGGATGAGTCCTTCCTGAATCTTCATTCACGAAGTAAAGCCAAGAAGAACATAATATAAACTGTTTGCAAGTCACACTGCACTTTGCTAATACATCCAGAAGTGGACACTTCTCCAAAATTAGAGTGGAGACAGCTTCTTCTTACTTATGCTCTGTCAGGAAAATGGATCTTCTCCTCCTCACCTAGTTGATTCCTAGAAAGAAAGCTTGAAGGGGAATTGCAATCATGCTAATA